>AJFL01003240.1:0-32531 GCA_000467735.1 Rhytidhysteron rufulum CBS 306.38
AGCTGCAGTGGGTGGAGTGGACGGCGGCGGGCGACCCAGGTATGAAATAATCAACCATATCACGCAACTCGGCCCTCGCTGCCACCTGATGCTCTTCTTCTTCTTTTCTCTTCTGTCTCGACCCCCGACCACTACTTTCTTCATCTGACCACGACCACCCACTCAATACTTTATAAGATCAGGTACGTGGTTGACAAGCAATTCTCTCACTCTGTCTATCCTCGCTTTCACATGCAATCCATCCCGCTTCAATCCACCCCACCGAACACCTCTTCCCAACCAACCACAACTTCCTGCACCTCTCCCGTCGCCCTAGAGCTCCTAGACACCTCTCAACCACCGCCCACGCGGCTCAACCGCTCGGGATACGTCAGGACTGCCACTGCTGCGGCTACTCTGCACAATACACCATCCCGTTCGGCATACGGCTCTATATCTCTCGCAACGTCTTCTAACAGCTTCACCAGGCAACACAGTCACCACTACCACCTCCTCGAGAGAGAGAGAGAGAGAGCAAGCACAGCATTCAATGCCTCACGCTGAACGAGACTACGCCGATTCCACCCCAGAAGAAGAGAAGCCCATCATGAGCAATTCCAGCGCCCCCTTGACAAACGGCGAAAAGCCATCCTCGAAAGTCGTCTCTGTAAGTTTTCATTTCCACAACATTCCCATACACCTCATACCCCATTCCGCAATGAGACATGCCACATCCCTTGAAAGAAGGGAAAAGGCCAATTCGCCATCAACAAACCCCCACTGTCATATACGACGTCATTCAAAAGAGATAAGCTCAAGCTAACATGACGGTACTCACAGCACCTCCAATCCTATCCCCTCATCCACGACACCCTCGACTTCTACCAATCCAACCCTTACGGCGCCAAATCGCTGGTCCTCCTCCAAAAAACCTACAACCAATTTGTCATACCTCTCCAACCCTACTTCCAAACCCCACTCTCCTACCTCCACCCTTATCTCACCCGTGCCGATGAACTCGGCGACAATGGTCTCAACAAAGTCGACTCCACCTTCCCAATCGTCAAAGAGGACACTGAGAAGCTGAAGGAGCAGGTACAAGGTGTTGTTGGACTGCCGTTGAAGATCGCGGGACAGGGCAAGCAGTACCTATTCAACACGTTCCAAGATGAGTACAACAAGACTGGAGGCGAGAAGGGAGTCGTGAGGTTGGTCAAGGCAGGCGTATCGACAGAGTTGAGGGTCGGATTAGACGTCTACGGCCTACTGGTTGGACTCTTGAAGAAGAGCAAGGAAGAGAGCAACAAGAAAGTCGATGAAATCCGGAACTAGAACGTCATGATCATTAATCCGTCATCATCAGGTGGATTCCATTTCCCCTCCTTCTCCCTCTCTCCCTTCTCTACTTCCTTCGGGCTACTTTGTAGAGGCTGCAACTCCTTATCCGGATCAAGTCCTTTTCTTTCCATTTGTATTAGTGGGAATGTTGGGGAGTTTTTCTTTAGCTAAATTATTTTCTTACTTTTTCTTTTTCCCTTCCCTTCCCCTTTTCCGACAATGTTTTCCTCTGGCTTTTTTTCTTTTTCTTTTAAACTGTGTGTTAACTCGGGGAATCAATCGATTATGCGTCATTGGAATTGGGAGGATATAGATCGGGGCTGGTCGGGGTCTTATGTATTAATTCGAGAACTTCTTTTTTTCTGAGCTGAGGATTTTTTTGTGATGTGAGATGTGTTGAGTGAATTGGGTGAGTTAGTGATGTTTAAGTGAGTGGTTGTGATATAGAGATTTGTGATGTTGTTAGTTAATACACAGGTACGTGGCAAGCAGAAGACGATGATGAAAAGTACGTATTCTGTTCACCAGTACGTTCTAGATGTAGTGTATTATGGATTCAGCCAGCCTTTAGGAGTGGATGGGATTGATTGATTGAATGGATGAGGAAAGTAGGAAGTGAAAGATGTAGGTTAGTTTTTTGAAGAGATGATGATGATGTGTTGAATGGATAGACGTGAAAAGGGATATAGCGTGCGTGGAGATAATGGAATAGTTAATCTGTCTATCAAGGAGTAGTTAGTATGGGTAACGTTAAAGAAAAAAAAAAGCATAGAAGGAATGAAAATTGAAAACTTGTACTCTTTGAAGATTATTGATGGGGAAAATGTTGAACATGTGATGACCTTTCCCGTCTCCTTGAACTTTCCAAGGTTCAAAAAGTGGGTTTTGGGATTTTGTGAGGCAAGGGTTATTGCTTGCTTGCTTGCTAGCTAGCTAGCTAGAATTACTATTATTGGAATTCCGGGGGATTTTGGAGATCCGAACATGGCCGAGATAAATAGATAGATGTACGTACTATATTCGCTACTTACCTCATCTACACATACATACATACATACATACATAGCGTGAAGAATATGCGGGGAGGGGGAAAATAGTGGACTGATGTGATGTGGTGTGGTGTGGTGTGGTTAATATAGCTGTGACGATTGCGTAGGGGACATGGATAACGCGTCCTCATTAGACCTCATGATCGTTTTGCCTAGGATAGAAAAATCTAGTGGTAGTGTTGATCGAAAAAGAAAAAAATGAGGCTGGATATACAAGCGTAATATATATCGAACTAGAATTGAAATGGGGATACTTGTCTTCGTTTCACGAGACAGTTAGTGTGGATGTGGAGATATTGAGTGAAAGGATGTGTAGTAGGAGAGGATCATTGAATCAATCCATGGATCAATATACCTGGAACAAAAGTGGAATAGTGTAGTCTTGCTTCGTTGTCTCTGCTGAAGGAAAGCTGCTTTTTGATATGGAAAGCGCAATGATGTGCAGGCTAGAACAACTGAATAGATGCCAAGGACCAACTCAGATCGAAAGAGAGCGGGGAGGGAAAGGTAAAGTGGATCTCGTTGATCAATGTAGATCAAACAAGAGATAGACCGTGATATCCCCGCCTAAGACAAGATAGTTGCTTTCCAATGGCCAGAAGAAGATGTGCAGGCGAAAAAGGATCTTCTAGGTCCATTGGGACAAGAGCGAAGTCGAAGCCTGATGCCTGGATTGTACATATACAGCCTCATTTCCGGCCTGAGACAGCAACTTTGCTTTTCACATCTAAAGCGACAAGATGTGCAGAATGTTGGCTACGAGGTGACACAGAAACCTCAGACATCAAATTTCACCTTACGCAGGTGGGGCTAGAATTCACACTACACCCCCTCTGTTATTTTGCAACAGGCAGAGAGAAAGAAATGCAATGCAGGAAAACGCATAGTACATACATACATACATTACCTATCAAACTTGTCACTTTGAAGCCACATGTTTCAACGCACGCTTTTTCGACCAACAGATGGAGTGCAGAATCTTCAGAGGACACGGCGTTATGCGGAGAGAGGGAGATAGGCAGAAAAGCGCACGCTTAGGCGCATTTTCGGATGCGGCACGATGCTTCCCCAGGTTTAACGTTTGCGAGGTTGCAGGAGCGTTGATGTTGTGTTTCTCCACTACTGGGGGAGGGGGCTTTGGAGCTAAGAGCCCGGGACCAAGGGCTTTTGTGATAACTCAATTTTTTACCTTTTTTTGCTTTTTTCGCTTTTCTGGATCCTTTCCCCGGATCCATGCAGTAGGGTTATGCGTGTGTCCTGCATACCTTGATCCCAAGCCGAAGCCGATTCCCAAGATACAGGTTGGAAACGTCCTACATGACGCTACTACGTACGCGAGACGTCGTGCCTTGCTTGACGAAACGGGTATTTGTGAGGCCAGGATGGTAAATGCTCACTCTGATACACTTCATTACCTGTATGGCCACGGGTCTGGACTATCGGTCCCATTTGGATTGTTTTGTCTTGTCTCTAGCAAGAGGAGCAATCATGGCATGAAGTGATTTAGCACTTAGTGACGCGGTACGAAAGGGGACGTTTTAGTTACTGCTTGCTGTTCTTTGGGTTGCGCAACACTAGGCCAAGAGACAATGCAGTGCCGACCCATAATTGCTATTTGCTATGCAGCAAAGAAACCCTTTGTCCAGGATCGAGCAATAGCCAGCTGGTTTTATGCGGAGGAGGGTGGAAGGGTAGGTGCAGGAAGGGAGGGATTGTTCCAGGCATTCCTTCTTTCTGCCAAAATGAACGTCGTACGGGGTGCTGGACAAAGAAGAGAAAGTGACGAGACGGGTTTCAACTGCCAGTTGTTTCTGGCGTCCACGACATGGACTGGGGATGAATGAAAGAAGGATAACGTGGTCTCATTCTCCCTCCCTCCCTCTGTGTGTGTGTGTGTGTTTGGGATGATGGATGATGCTCGGACATCTGCCGGTTTTTTTGCTTTCGTTCTGAGGCTGCGAATAGGGGGTGGGCAGAGACATTGCCAACGGGCGAGGGGACAGCGAGGCCAAAATGAAGCCAAAACATGGCATGCTGAGTCGCATTGAATCAATGTTGCGAGAGGCCCCCTTTGAGCCTAGGGATGCTGTCCTGTGCTGTCCTTCTGTCCAGCGCGCAGTATGATATCGGGCTTGAGCGTCTGCAAAAAAGCACCGGATATCAAGAGGCCGCGGTCGCTTTGCCTTGATGGCGGCCGCACCACGCACTCAGCACAGCAGCGGCCTTGACGAGTGTCGGGGGCAGCGATTGGTGGAGGGCGGGTGCGGAGGGGCCAGATGTCGCTGACCTTCCAGAAGGGCTCAGGTTGTTCTCGAAAGAAAAAAAGGAGATGACGGCGGGCCGGGGTGTTTACAGTTTGGCCCATCCGGCGACGCGGAGAGTGGCCCCGTTCGACACGGCGGGCGATGGGCCAGGTTGCCCAGGTGTGGGCGGCCCTGCGAAGCGTGTTCGAGAGTCATCTCAGGCAGCTCATCAGGCTGGTCAGGCAAGGGGGTGGGTGGGGATGGGATGTGCGAGCTTCCCAGCTTCCCCGGCCGCTACCCACGCCGCCGGATCGAACTCAGACGCTACCTCGCGTGGGGAAGTGCATAAGGCGGTGAATCGCCAACTACATCCTACCTAACTCAGGTCCCCCAGTCTGGGGTTGGTTACATACATGCCATTCGCCTGTCCGTCCCATCGCATCGCATCGCATCGCCGCATCGTCAGCCCGTCCGCGACACAGGATAGACAGACAGACAGCCAGGCAGCCAGACGGCCTACCTACCCTACTACGACCACGGAGAAGCAGGCAGGCAGAGTGAGTGAGCCTTGTCTTGCTCCGTGCTGGTCGTAGTCATCTTAACAAGAGCTGCTATCTATCGATTGCCCAGTTCGTGGAACGGCCGGTCCGGCTCCTGCACACGTCAGAGCAGCCGGACTCTGCGGACTGGGCGGACTGGGCGGGCTGGGTGTTGGCATCCATCCAAGGGATTGTTTGCTTTCTTCTGTTGCTCCTGCTCCGTCCGGTCCATATCGTGATGGTGATATCCCACCACCCAGCCCCAGGAGATGTCACTGGGAGAGGAGCAGCGGCAGCGGTAGCAGCGTGGACGGCGCTGTTGGCGGCACGGATAGTAGTAGGTCAGTAGACAAGTCACATCAAACAGGCTGTACACTAGTAGACTATGGTGGTGAGGAGAACTTGGTTTGGTGTTGTATGTATTGAATTGTCCTCTGGCCGATTGCGCGCGCGCGCTCTCGATTACTGGACGCCATCCCGCAACCCTCTGGGCTGTCTCTCACACACCACCCACAAAGCTGGCTGCATGCCGTGGATGGAGGGCAAAAAGCCCCGAGAAGCAGGCCCCAGGCAAGCCCGCTGCTGCCAAACGTGCCAACGTGGGTCGTGGGCGTGGGGTGCGCCATGCTTTTCATCCAACTCGCACCCAATCCATGCTGCCTATTAGCCTCAAACTGGCCGGCGGAAAGCAATCCACCTCGTTAACGCTACATGTGCAACGGGTAAGGTAAGGGTGGGCAAAAAAGGTTGTGCACCACCTTTTGCTTTCGGCACCTTTTCATCCATATTTCATATCGCCCAAGGCCGTTTTTCTTTTTCTCTGCTTTCCTTGCTGCGAGTCAGGCTCAAGCGGTGTGTGTGCTCCGTCTCCGTCTCTCCTCTTGCCCACCGTCCGAACGTATATATAAACATACCCTCTCAATGAATCCGGGGGGAACCCGTTGCCATAGCTCATAGCTCATTGCTCTGCACTGATAATCAACCATCCTTTTCGTACCCGACCCGGCTCCTCCTTCTCCTTGCTTGTCCCGTCCGCGGCACGTCCGTCCACACACACAGACACATCCTCGTCGTCATCAGGCACCGCTTAATACTTACAATTAATCATCTTCCTTCACACTCTCGTTCCCACACACGGACACATATAAAAGGTCACTGCTGTAGTGCGACGTGAAACCTACCACTCCGCCCAAGACTCCGTGCAAAGTACACGGCCTGCAGCTTCCCTTGACCCAATCGAACCAAGACGGCCTCGCAACCACTGCGTCGGGTAATATCAGCCCTTCTATCCAATCCCACACCCCCAACGCACGCATATCCGAGGCGCATGAATCGGGAAGAGCCATAGACAACAGCAAGTGAGTAAGCCTCATCACACAGCCTTACATACATATGCCAGGGACAGCTATTCCCAGCAGTGGATTAAGACGGTGCCAGCGCATCAGCCCTTTGATATTAAATCTGACTCATTTTTTTCTCTCCCAGCGCCCTGCATTGATCAGAATCAGCCAGCAGCCCCAAGGGACTAGAATACATACATCCATTGTTCGCCTTTCGGCTTGGAATTGCACCATCGGAACCTAGCTATCCATACCGATTCTGCCAACGTAGTCTGCGAACCGACCGCCACTTCATTGCTTCCCGAGACAGCTCATCATCGACTCCTGCGACGACCGAATACCGCCGGCCAGCTCATACCCCACGGGAATAATTTCTCCAAATAGATAAATAGACGTGGTTGTGGAGTACCTCCCCACAGGTTCCTTTCATACGCCCCAGACTCAGCCAGCCAGCCTCGAAATTTCCAATTGACAAATCTCCTTTCCCTTCTACACCAATATATAAACGGGACGATCACCAATCCATATCCACCATCCAACCTTCTCGAAGCCTACCAAGCCTCGACTTCAAAGTCATCAATCAAACACTACTGCTACCACTCCTACCAATACCAAAACCACAAACCAACCAATCAATCAACATGCCTTCCAACGCAACTCCCCGTCAACGCCTCTCCCTCCACACCAACTCAACCCTCGGCCATGTCTCTGCCGCTCTCAAGGCCCCAAGCTCCTCGAGCCGTACCCACCAAACAATCGAAGAGACTCCCGCACCACCACCTTCTCCCGTCGACTTCTCTTTCCCCAGCACACCTGCTGAGCAAAGGAGTCCGAGCAGCGAGACCGAAAGCTGGACTTCAAGGAAAGGAGAGTGAACCTCTCACTACTCCCTTGCCTTAACCGACGCCCTTTTTGGTTTCAATTTTCTATTTATGTTTACAGTATTGTTCTTGTGCGAGTATTGTTATGTTTGTGCATTTAGCGATGTATTTGTTTAGCTACCCTGTATCTTTTTTCTCTTTCACCATTGGTTTTCAGGGTCTCTCACCCCTAAAGCCTACCTCGTTACTTGTTATACCTACCGATTCCCCAACTCGGAACTAGATGGATGGGATGGGATGGGGTTATGGGTGGTTGGTTGCCTTGGGTTGGGATGGGGTTATGGATTCACAAGGAAAGGTATAATTCGGATTTCGATTATTTAGCAAGAGGCGTTTTTTTCTGATCATGGATGGGGGCGCCTCAAAAACATTTTGTCTTTCCTACTTGTTCTCTTTCTTTTCCCTTCTTCGAGAGCGTTTCAGCGTTGATCGCTTTGCTTCTTCTGAAAACCACAAGATTCCCCTATAACGTTTTTGTTACCAAGTACTTCTTTTTATTTATTCTTTTGGCTTTCATATTTGGCTTTTAGATTACCATTCTTCACGCTTGTTTTAGCTTCATTGCTAGCTATTCGAGTATCATCTAGGATTTAGGGAAAGGGAAACAAAAGAACACATGGATTATTCTTTCTATTTTTCTCCACTTCAAATAATCTAGAGGAATTATTTTATGAAGGAAGAATAAAATGGAAAAACTTGGACTTTTGCGGTATTATTCCGTTTCTCCAACCTTCAACATTTCGCAATCAGCAACCTAAATGACTCTTCAATTAATTCCGAGACCAAACTTCAATACAAGAGTCATTCGAAGTAAGCCGCCGAATGAATGAATCATTTCAGATCAACATCACATCATTACTACCTAAACTGACATATCCAATCTTCTTATTTCTTTATTTTTCCGAACGGAATCCGAAGGCGTTTTTTTCTGCTCAATGCTTTTTTGTTTTGTTTTATTTGATTTAACCCCCCTGTTGATTTAGTTAAAATACCTCGGTCCGCCTGAATCCCTGCACCCCTTATTTTCCAGAAAACTGGTGGTTTTTGGTTAGGATTTGCGAAAATTTTGTTCTAGAAGGTGTTGGTGCGTGGGTGGGTGCTCCTCGATGCGAGGAATACAATTAGGATTTAGAATAATCGGGGATTAGCATCCTTGTGGTGCTTGCTGTGTGCTGCTGCCAGCGACCGACCGGATTACTTGCGTTGGTGTCAGTAAGCGCTTGTTGGTTTGACTAGCTTGCTTGGGTTGGGTTGGATGGTGTATGCGTGCGTGTATGTAGCGTTCAACGTGGACATTTGGGTATCTTGATGTTGTTTGGATGAGTGGCTTTTTTGGATGCTACGGGGTACAGAGTAGGTAGTAGGAAGGTAGTCTAGTGTAGGTAGTCTACTTTATTCAGTACTACATCACATCATGCTCACCTCACTTCATCACCCATCATTATCTCATCTCAGCTCTCCGTGTCTCCATCCCACCCTCCATACCATACACCCTCAAGCCATCAATCAACCACCAAACAAGTACCCCATACATATCCATGATCGCGCACTCCGGGGTTCCACCACTATCAGCGTCTCTAGCGTTTATGTAAGTGGCGTTTGGATACATACAGACCTAGATGTCAGCAACAGCAACGATCGATTACCTAGGTAGTACCGTACTCCGTAACCCGTATATCTTTCCATCTCAGAAATCCCCGGTGAGATTGTTTGGGGGGGTTGGTTGGATACGGAGTACATACTGTGAGTGAGATTTATTTATCTAAGTAAATGAATGGATGGACGGACGGGAACGGATGCATGTGATGGCTCGGTCCGTCCGGATGTTGTGCCCTGGTCTGTGATGTGAGATTGCTGGATGTGCGGTCGATGGATGCAATAGCAGGGGGCTTGTGGGATTGGTTGTGTGGAGTGTTGCCTTTTTATGTGGGTGATGTGACGTAATGAGGAGGTGAGTATGGTGGGCGGGATGAAGGGATTGTGTTTCTCTGGGGGTTTCTTGCTTTCTACCAAGTGTTGGGGTTGGATGAGTGGGCAAGAGAGGTGGTTCAGCTGATAGGTGATCTATGGTAGGTTGTTGCGATGTAGATCGCTGGGTGTTGGTTGGTTGTTCGGATAGAGGTACACCATTGTCTGTTCATAGGGATTTGCGGTATGTGATAGGTGGTATCAAGATGTTTTATTGTGAGTTGGGTACTAAGATATTGAAGAGTGAAAAGTAGGTTGTTTGAGATTTATTGATTTGAAGTAAAAAGAGTGAAGGGTATTGTCACATGACATTTAATTCTACATAGCATATAGACATGGTAGGAGAAGGAACCAATCCTGGTTACTGGGATCACGCATTAAACACGTACCCCATTTCCCGCCTGAAGAAATTTTTATATTAATTTTCTGGGGAAATAAGAATTTCGTCCATGCATGCTGCAAGATACGTAATTTTGCCGTTTCCAATATGCACGATATATAGCATATAATAGAGTCGTTGATATAACCCTTCCCAATCCGTAAAAACCGGAATAGGATATGAAATAGTAATTCTACTTCAGTCATTGCTTTTCATTAAGTTCTATGGTCGTGATATTTTACAATATTGGGTACAATATAGTATAGGCGGGGAGTAATTTTATTATACAATGTTGCGGCCACGAAGACGAAGGATTTCCTGCCGTAGTCGCTCTTTGGAGGAAAGTTGCTTCGGTGCATTGGGATCTATGTCCTCCGGGAACAGATCGCCTGAGTTGGTGGTAATGTCAGGTTGTGGAGGATCTGGACGATGCTCTCGCGATGTCAGAGGGAAAGGTTCTGAAGTCACAGGTCGACCGGATGATATTGCTTCGTCTACACGTGGGTCTTGTTTGGCTTTATGCGCTTCGGCTTCCGCGAGTAGTTCCATGACTGATACCCAGTTCTCAAACCGTAATTCAGCCAGTGGGAATCCAGTGGCACTGACTTCACCCTTAGCTGGAGTTTCGGATTTTTCGTCTTGAGGTTTAGGAGCAGGAAGGTTAGGGTCGGTTGTAAGTTCTTCGTATACGGCCCGAAGATCTTTGATAGAGCCAAGAGTAGGTGTGGCTGGGTCGAGGACCATTGTGAAAGGTGTGTGATAGATGTCGAGCAATCTATCTGACTTTACAAGCTGTCCGAGGAGGAGGATATGGTTCCAAACCATCTGTATTTGAAATGCTGCAGCTTCAGGTCCAATTCCGAAATCCTCTTGAGATTCTTTGTTCTTTTGAGCGACTTCTTGCAGAATGGTTAGTTTAATGTCACTGGATATCGCATGGCTTAATCGTTCCACCTCTTTGATTAAGTAGGATCGATCTCTTGCTCGGAGGGCAGCCTTTGCCAAAGTCATCCAGTCACGAGGGCTAATTAATCGACCTTCAGACTCTGCTGCATCAACAAGCCTGTTCCAATGACGGTCAACTTCATTAATTTGACCAAGCCTCCCTGCTGCGGTAACCAGCGCTCTGTGTGCGACAGGATTCAGTTCAAGCCCGGCAGCCTCTATGTCTTCGACGGCCTTATTGATCACATCAAGTCGTAAAGCTTTCCCACCCAATGTGATCAAGCTCACAAAGGCAGACAAAGTTGGTGTCGCCCCAGACTGTACCATGAGAATTGCAGTATTCTGCGCCATGGCCACAATCAAATCTCGGATTTTTGCATTGTCGCCTTCGAAATCGTTATGGGCGCTTCGCTCCGGAAGGAAAGCCGTGAACGTATTAATGAGACCGCTTAAGTGATAACCCTGAATGGAGCCTCCCGCGCCAACATAGGCATATACAGATGTGATTGCGCCCCTCAACAACGTAAACTTGTCTTCCGTGGAATGCCTGTGCATTTCATTAACAAGTTTCTTCATTAATACAGTGAGCACATCGGGTCTGAGGATATTGCCTGCGCGGCAAGCCATTAGGAAAGTTGTGAACCCTTCTCCAATAGGTCGTTCGTATATGAACAGCTCATAAAATCGTTGAGGGACCTGAGTAGGATAGAGACGCAGCGCAGTGTCAAAAGCCAGGTAGGCATTCCTGAAATCACCATGCAACAACCGTGCTGTGAGAATTCCTTGCAACAGGATCATCGACAGACCAGAAATAGTGGTTGCCCGTGACTTATCCAAGACAATGGCTTCCGGGGATAGATGATATTCTGCATAAGCCTCTGAGAACCGCTTGAGGGCCTCACTGTACAACTCTTCCAACCGTGGAAGGCTGATACTTCCCTCTGCAGCCAACAATTCAATTGCTGCTCCATAAACAGCCGAATTTACGAATTGCCCGTCTGTTTGTCCGCGTAGAAATTCCCAAAATTCATGTCCTTTTTCAAACAGTTTCGCACTTTTATAGAAGGATAATATATGAATATGAGCATCACAGAGAGTGGGAACTGCTCTGGTGCATATATCATGGACTAGCTCATTCATATGTGGCGCATGTTTATCTACGATGCGGGCCACATTCGGCCATGCTCGAATCTGAGTATGGAGGGTTTTGGCGATGGCAAGGGTATCGATCGGTTGAAGTAAGGAATCCTTTTTTAATATCGGGTACAACTTCATGGCTTGTTCGATACCTTCCGGGCTTTGTAGAAGCTCACGAAACTGCTTCAAGGGCTAATAAAGCGTAAGTAAGTAGTTTGCAATGGGTTTTCGCGAACACGTACAGCTGGGGCCTCAAAGCTAGGCTTCTGTCGCTTGAGAGTGGCATTCTGTTGTCGCTTGACTTGTTTAAGAAACTTAGACTTGGGTGCTTTTTTAGAAGATTTCTTAGTCTTCGTCGCATAAGTCGCTTGGTTCTTGAATGCGATTTGAGCTGCGAAGCATGGTAAAGACCTTCGTACGGCTATGCGAGCCGAGATAGGGAGAAGGAATGGTGCTGAAGGGCAGACAAGGGAAGATAGCGGGAGGCTGCGAGACATCAGTTGCTCGCGTGAGGTGGACGAAGGGTGATTGTAGATATGCGGCGTTTCGTTACTGCGGTGCAAGAAAAGTTCACGACAGAATAATGATTGGTGTTGCTCCAAAATTTCTCTTTGTAGTTTAGCGCGACTAGACGACCTCCGTCCAAAAGACGGACACATATCAATTCACAACCACCCCACCCCCAAACCCACCAGCAACGGAGCTCACAGCCTAACCGTTACCTTGAGTACTTGCGCGTCCGGGCCCCCTAAGTCGCGAGGAATTCGAATACGCAAAAGGCAACGCCTGTAACCCAGAACACCTTGAATCCACCGACGAGACCTCCGCAAGGTCTCCGACTACCGCGCCAATGTCTCGACCACTCTCGCTCTTCAGCGTTTCTGCCATACTCATTCTCTGTATGTTCATGGAGATTCAGAATCATAATAGTCACATGAAGATTTGAGGCTCATCCATATACATAGCGATTGACGATGGATCACGGATACTCACCAAATACTACAACAACCCCCATCCACCTGCAGGTAACCAGACCGACTACCCGGGACAAATAGCATACAAGACAGTCAAAGACCAGAAGGCTTTTGAGAAGGGGCTATTAGGTTCGTCCTTGCAATTGTTGGCCTGGATGTGGTTTTGACATGGATCCAGAGAAAACCGCTAAACAAACCACGGACATTATTCTATACGACCAGAAGGTTATTGTCTTCAAGATGGAGTCGGATGTCATGTTATACGTTGTAGGAGGTAAGTTCTAAGACGTTGTTTCCTATGAACAATAATTAACTTTGCTGCAGGGCCGGAAGAGAATGAGGTCCTTCTGTATAGGTAATAAACTACCTTTCGTTCATGAAATGGCAATATAAAATGCTAATATGGTATCCTCGTAGTGTTGTTCTTGCTTTGCGCGACTCGCTGAACATTCTACTTAAGTGGGTTCGATCAGCATTCCTTTTGCGATTGTAAATTAACAATGCGTAGGAATTCAGTTGACAAGCGGACTGTCGTTGAGAACTACGACCTTGTAGTACGTATCATTCCGAGGTTAGTGTTTCTTATACTAAATAAAATATAGTCACTCGCTGTCGACGAGCTCGTCGATGATGGTATTATCCTCGAGACGGATCCAGTTATCGTTGCATCGAGAGTTAGTCGTCCACCAGCACAAGATGTAACTTCAATGAAGGGCATCGACCTCTCCGAACAAGGCTTTCTCAATGCATGGGAATTTGGAAGGAACAAGCTTGCAGAGAGGTTACGCCAGGGCTTGTAGATTTAGCATTGATGGCATGGTTTCTGGCATCGGCGTTCAGGAGCTTTTGAATGGATCAAAAGATTACGGCCTTGTTTCAAGCATAATGGGTTAGAATCGGATTTGTGTTTAAAGGAAGCCCGATCTTCAGTAGGCCAGTGGGACAGAGCGTAAAGAATCAAATGGAGGCTCGCGGCAGTGGCTCACGAATGCGCCGTGAATGCGACTGTATATTTGGCAGGCAGGTTAGGTCCGTCAAGCCTAGGCTCAAGAGAATCACCAGTTCCGTAAACATTCATATGGTAGGGTAGTAGGGAAGGGTCAGAGTGGTTAGTCAGCCCGAGAACCCCTCCACGCCACATTTTAGCTTGGCGACGTTTGACGTACCCCATCGTCGTCATTGTACTCCAAATTTCTACTCCGTACACCTGCTAGACACCAAAACATCGCCTCAATCCTATAGTCATGAAGCAGCGCTTCTCTTCTTTGGACGTGAAAGTGAGGCTTATGCTGCTCTTCTTCCCGAAAAAGGATCGTCCTAACCCGTGTTGCTAGGTCATTGCGCATGAGCTCAGCAAGACTCTCTGCCCGCTGCGAGTCACAAACATTTATGATCTTTCATCGGTATGCCAAATACCTCGACGTTCACTCGTACACTAATCTAACCGCGCGTGTCAAGCGTATCTTCCTCTTCAAATTCCACAAGCCAGATCACCGAGAGCAATTGATCGTCGACTCCGGTTTCCGATGTCATCTTACTAGCTATGCGCGCTCGACGGCAGCAGCTCCCTCCGCATTCGTCGCTAAGCTCCGCAAATACTTAAAGACCCGCCGTGTCACCGCGATATCTCAAATTGGAACAGACCGCATAATTGAGTTCCAATTCTCAGACGGGTTATATAAACTATACTTGGAGTTCTACGCCGGAGGCAACATCGTCCTGACGGATGGCGACTTGAACATTTTAGCCTTGCTTCGCAATGTGGAAGAGGGGGCAGAGCATGAAAAACTGAGGGTTGGACTCCAGTATAACTTGTCTTTGCGACAGAATTATAGTGGCGTGCCCTCGCTTTCCAAAGAACGGATTCGAGAAGGCCTACAAAAGGCCATCGATAGACAACAAGGAACCAATGCAACAGGGAAAAAGGCAAAGAAGCAGTCCAAAGATGTCTTGAGAAAGGCGCTCGCCGTTTCAATAACCGAAGTACCACCATTACTGGCTGATCACGCGCTACACAAGACTCAGTTCGATGCAACTCTCAAGCCTGAGGAGGTGCTCGAAAACGACGCTCTGTTAGACAAACTACTTTTAGCATTAGAAGAAGCTAAGAAGGTCTCGGAGGATATAACAAGCCAAGATATCACCAAAGGTTATATCCTCGCCAAATCAAATCCTGCTTCTCAAAAGCCGAGCGAAGATCCGACTCCAGAAGTGACCGAGACGGAACGAAACTCTAGTCTGCTATACGATGACTTCCACCCGTTTCGCCCCCAGCAGTTTGAAAACTCCGATTACACTTTTATAGAAATTGAAGGGTTCAATAAGACTGTTGATGAATTCTTCTCCTCGATCGAAGGTCAAAAACTGGAGTCAAGGTTGCAAGAACGCGAGCTAGGTGCGCAAAAGAAACTAGAAAAAGCCCGTCAAGAGCATGCAAAACGGATAGGTGGGCTTCAACAGGAGCAGGCCATCAATGTTCGGAAAGCAGAAGCTATTCTCGCAAATGTTGACAGAGTACAAGAAGCTGCTGCTGCAGTGAACGGCCTCATTGCACAGAGTATGGATTGGGGCGAAATTGACCGATTGATCGAACGCGAGCAGAACCAACGAAACCCAGTAGCCCAAATGATCAAGCTACCCTTGAAGCTTCATGAGAACACTGTCACCTTGTTGCTAGACGAACCTGGTGCTGAAGAAGAGGACGAGGAGGGATATGAAACCAGCTCAGTCAGCGAAGACTCAGATGATGATGATGAAATCCCTAATAGGAGAAAGAGTGCTAGTAAACCATCACGGCCACTTCCGAATCCAAAGTTGGCGATCGACATCGATCTCGGTCAAACGCCATGGGCTAACGCCAGCCAATATTTCGACCAGAAGAAAATGGCAGCATCCAAAGAAGAGAAGACTCTCCAGGCTTCGTCAATAGCCTTGAAGAGCACAGAAAAGAAGGTAGCTGCAGATCTCAAGAAGGGCTTGAAACAAGAAAAAGATATTTTACGCCCGGTTCGAAAGCAGCATTGGTTCGAGAAATTCGTCTACTTCATCTCTTCCGACGGCTACCTTGTTCTTGGGTAAGATAGCTAGACATACCCAATACACTCATTATCAACATACTAACATACAACAGGTCAAAAGATGCTCAACAAAGTGAGATTTTATACCAGAGATATCTCCGTAAAGGCGATGTCTATGTCCATGCAGATTTACGTGGGGCGAATTCCGTTATTATTAAGAATAACCCGGATACCCCAGATGCACCCATCCCTCCATCAACATTGTCCCAAGCTGGTAACTTATCTATTTCCATGTCGGAGGCTTGGGATTCTAAGGCCGTCATGTCTGCATGGTGGGTGAACTCTGATCAAGTATGGAAGACTGCATCAACAGGGGACTACTTGGCCCCTGGCTCTTTCGACATCAGAGGCAAAAAGAATTTCCTACCCCCTGCTCAATTGTTGCTGGGATTTGCTGTTATGTTTGAAATGAGCGAAGAAAGTAAAGCAAACCACAAGAAGCATAGGGTAGTAGAACCTACATCTGCACCTGAAAATGGCAATACTGCAGCGCCCTTGCCTGATTCAGAGCGAATGGCAGCAGATGACGCAACTGATGATGGCGATAGCGATGAGGACTTTCCCGACGCTAAAATGGAATCCGGATCTGAGCAAAGTGATGATGAAGCTGAAAAAGCACCTCATGAGAATCCTTTGCAATCGACTAGTGGCGCCAAAAAGGACTCCAATGAAGAATTGGGGTCTGACGTTGAACAAGAATTTGGAGAAGCTCATGATATCAAGAACTCCGAATCTCCAGATAGCACACTAGGCGAACCGACAGAGCCGGCAAACACCGACACCCCAGCTGATACAGTATCAGTTGCAAATTCTACAGCATCACAAAAGACAGGCCCACGCCATCTTTCAGCTAGAGAACGTCGCCTGCTCCGCAAAGGCAAAACTCTTGATCCCACACCTGAAACGTCTGAGTCTCCTTCAATCGCTGGAGCAGAAGAGGATGAAGAGCAGGGTGAAAATCAAGATGAGAGCATACCTACGTCTAACAACTCAGGCACTTCAACTCCACAATCTGTGAAACCAACTAACAAAGGCCCTCTTCGTCGAGGCAAACGATCAAAGGCCAAGAAGGTTGCTGCTAAATATGCCGACCAAGACGAAGAAGATCGCGCTCTAGCTTTACGTCTACTTGGTTCTAAGGTCGGGCAAGAAGCGGCAAAGGCAAAGGCAGAGGAGAAGAAGTCAAAAGAGGAGGAGGCACTTGCTAATAAGCAACGTCGCCGAGAGCAACATCTACGCGCTCAAGCAGTCGGTCGCGCCGCCGAGGAAGCCCGTCGAGCTGCGCACGAAGGAAACGGCCCCGAAGGCGAGGACGTAGACGACGAGTCTATCAAAGCCTATCTCACTATTCTAGACTCCTTCACCGGGCGTCCCTTACCCGGTGACGAGCTTCTATCCGCCATACCCGTCTGTGCACCCTGGTCCGCACTCGCAACGTACAAGTACAAAGTCAAGTTGCAACCTGGTGCGGTTAAGAAGGGCAAGGCAGTCAAAGAAATTCTTAGCGCATGGGATGCAGCGGGCAAGGACCCAAAGATCGTGGATAAGAACAACGCGGATATGGAGAGGATCTGGCCGAAGGAGATTGATTTGATTAGAGCCTGGAAGGAAGCGGAGATATTTGGTGTTGTGCCTGTGTCTAAGGTTAGGGTTATGATGTCTGGCGGACGTGCTGGGGGTGGTGGTGGAGGAGCTGCGAAGGGTAAAGCTAGAGGTGGAAGGGGCTCGAAGAAGAGGTAGATTCTGAGTCTTCTTTGAGTGTCATAGTCGGTAGAATGGTGGGAAAAAAGAAATGATATCGAATTTTGACCCATGGGACTTGTGTCTGCTGTGTATTTGTGAAGCTCGTTTCAGTTATATTTGCCAAAGTTCGTTTTCTAAAGACATCGATAATACCTCCTTTTCATCCATATCACGTAGTCATAAACTCCCCAAGCAATCCCATCAACTCAACGTCCCTCTATTTGTCCATCTTCTCTAAATACCTCTACGCCCTAATCTTACTTAACTTACTATCCTTCCTTAAAACTTCCCCGCTCATTTCCCTCTATATACTTCTTAATCGCCTTATAATTTACAACTTATAAGAATTTTATAATTTTTTTATTATGAAGGTTAAGTTTTTAATATGATAATTTTATTTTAAGAGGCTATAATTATATTTATCAATTTAAATATTTGAGAGAGATTAAAGTTAGTTTTTAGTAGGGAAAGAAATTTTGTAGGCAGCTCCCGAGGTTAGATACTGCAGAAGCTCGTTATCTCTATAATGCAAAGGACGATATTTTTCTTTAATTTACGGAGTGGAGGTTTACATACACGTAATAGACCATGATTGCTTCAATGTTCTTTCTATTATTGAGCATGTTTTGTTCAACATACGAGCCAGGCTGACCCATGCATCACATAAGACAGGCCCCTCTACGGTGAAGGTAATTCACATCATTGACTTGATATATATGAAGAATAATTGTGATTGCTGAGCCAATCCATTTATAAATGCAAATTAGGAGCTATACAAATAGATTGTGACCATTAGTATAAGAATATGTGAATAAAGTCACCATAAGCCTTCACAGTTTCTAGGCACAGTATATAACGACTTCCTCTTATCATATCACATACATTGATTTTAGAAATAGTTGATCCGCTACAAGAACCTTTTCATGCATGATTTGTATCCTCTGTAGCTACGGTATCATTGGCATACAAAGCTCCATTTTTTGAACCCAGAAGAGAAGTTTCGCTGGCAAATAAAGTACGCCTTGCCAGATCGATATCTGACAGCTACGCCAATATCGACCAGCCAGAGAAACAACCGACCCACAACAGCGTTTAGACCTTGAAACCCCTTGACCGCCTTCGTCCACGGGCACGCTCGAACTTGCGGCCCTTGCTGGCAACGTAGGGCTTCTTGTGGCTGTGGGGACCGAAACCGAAGTGCTTGACGGCCTCACGAGCGTTCTTGGGGCCACGGAGAAGGAGGGTGTTGGTACCAGTGGGGGCCCTCAAAGCGAGCTCGTCAATGGTGAGGACCTCACCACCAGCCTTCTCGATGCGGGCACGGGCAGTGCTGGTGAAGCGGAGGGCAGCGACCGAAAGCTTGGGGAGTTCTAAGATATGATTAGTATAATCGCGCCAACTCGAATTCCAATTTTGTTTCGTGCATACCCAAGAGACGGTTGTCGTCAGTGACGGTTCCGACCTAAATGGATTATATTAGCAAGAGGTCCCTTTCAATTCCAAGGGGTTTCCGTACAATGACGATGGTCTTGCCCTCGTGTGCCTTGGCGGAGTACTTGTTCGCGGCAGTCGCAACGATCTTGGACAAGCTGATGGCTATCTGGATGTTAGCAAATTGTCGTCGACATAAACCGAGGGGTTGGTCTTACGTGGGCGGTTGATCTTGGACATCATAAGCCTGCGGAGGACAGTCTTGTTGAAGGCCGAATCGGTACGGCCTGGGGCAATTGTCAGTCAAAAAAAGCTTTCGCATTGAAACTCGATTGATTAGAAACTTACGGCTCAAGAACTTGTACAGACGAACCAAAAGGTTCAAGTACGGGTTCTGGGACTTAGGGACCTCTATACAAACTCGTCAATTTCCGCTTTTTAAACGATCTCATGCTGCGTCCAAAAGGACGACTGGTCGCCAGCGCAATCATCTGCGACTGACTCGACGGGGGTATAACGTACTGCGGTGCCCGTCTTTGACATGATGCCGATCGAGATCAATCCCCATTTTGAACGAAGATGTGGTGTGTCGTGGAGGTTGTCCTGGTGGTTAGTATCGAGTCGTCGCTAAAGGGTGGTGTTGTGTGAATTTCGACTTGGTGTGCGAATTCTTAGCGGCCTTGGCGCTAGTTCACCGCCTTGTGGCAGAATTCCTCTCGCCAAGATTTTGTACCTGATTCATGCCATCGACTGATGCCTCAATGCCTGACCAGTAACCCTGACAACAAACCCTGCTTCATTATTCCAAGGTTGTTCGATTGTTGGGAATTCGGCCGGATGATCTCACCTCTTCAATTTGAGTTCTGGCACCATGAACAAAATTATGGAGCTCGCTGAGCCATTTTCCACGTCAATCAATAAGCACATTACAAACACTGGCGAAACGATTGAGAAATTACAATTCATTTACTTTCATTGCTGCTCTCCATGTTCTCACCAAATGTCTAAAATACAAAACCGTAATGTGCATGCTAGGTAGGCTTTAAAAGAGAAAAATACAGGGGGAAGCCTACTTAGCATGGCTGCCTGAGCCAACCAGATCCACCCGTCTATGCTACGAAACGACCAATGACATAGACCGTACTCCAAACCAGGCCTCCCGTTGCAGAATAAGTTTCAAATCAAACACAGAAAGAAAGCGTGCCAGGTCAGCTGAGAACATGCCTGGATTCGTTGTTGCTGATTGAGCTCTGGAAAAATATTCCAAAGCATAATATACTTTTCAATGTGGTGCTTTGGCTTGACAATCTTGCACTAGCCATTCAACTGCTAACGAGAGCATTTAAACACCGTGCTTTCCAAGCATGTTGCCAACAGTTGTTTGGAACTTCTCAGCCGAATCAGGAGCAAATGTTGGTGCAAGTCCGGCAAGGGCGAAAAAGAGGAAGGTGAGGATAATGCCGAAGATGATGAGTTTGCGAGCTGCAGGTCGGCGGTTACCAAAGTCGGCCCATGCCATTCCACCCTGAGAAATGTACTCCTTGAGTTTATCGGCACCAAGCTTGTAGTAGATCAAACCGCCAAGCGCAATGCTGTAACCGAAAGCCTGGAGAAGGGAAACTGGGTCACCGAAAAGGAACATGGAAGCAAAGACCAGGAGGATATCCTTGAGAACACCGGAAAGCGTAAGGACGAGGGAGGAAGTCTTGCCGATCTGCAAATTGCGGTTAGGATATAGCTTTTCTCAATTGATTGTATTGAAGGACATACCAAGAAGACGACTGAGACATTGAGCAAGAACGCAACCAGGGCGTTGATGAAAAGAGTGAATCCACCGACACGGGCAATATCTCCCATGGTCATGTATGGCAATTCCGTGAAAAGGCAGACGACACCGTTCATGATAGCGCAAGCAGGCGCATAGTAGTAGAGGGAGACCAATGGGTCCATCTTGAACTCGGCAGAGCTCAACAAGCGCTGCACCATGACCAATCGAATGGCCTCGAAAATGATACCTCCGCATTGGTAAAGGAAACCGATCAAAACAAACTTGATCTCGCCGAATGAAGCAATAATCACACCAATGACGATGAAACTGACGTTGGCGAGGGTCTTCATGTTTGGTGGGGCAACTCCAAGAGTCCAGGTAGCAATAAGCACAGCAACGGGAGTGGTGGCCTATAAACTGTCAATACCAACTCTGCGCAAAATTGGTGTAGGATCCCGTACCTTGAGCATCTGGATGAAAGCAACACTGAGGTAAAGGTAGGTTTGGTTACCGCAGATCAAGCTCAAACTGAAGAAAATACCGATAGGGACAATTGCGCGCAGGTATACACGTCCGGACATAGGGACCTTTTTCCTCGAATCTAAAATCGTGGTGAATCGCGCGAGGATCTGGGTCATGATGGTTGCGAAAGAAAGATGCCATGTTGTGAGGAAAATAGGGAAATGGAACTTGGCAGTATCCAAGATGTACTTGTTGAATACAATGACACTGGAACTGAGAGCAATCCATGCACTATTTACTTGGTTAGAGCCGCTGTGTTGTAGAACTCCTCCTGGCGCAGTGCTTCGACCACAGCAGAAGGGACTTGTATTGAAGGCTTGACGTACGCAATGTATACTGCAGGGTGGAAACTAGCCGTGTTTTCAGGCTGGGGTTTCTCAACCGCCGGGTTGACGGTAGGAAGGACTGGGGCTGCGGTATCCCGCGCAGCATCCACAGAGGAGCGGACCTTCTCCTCGGCGTTGGCCATTGTGAATTGGTGGATTAGATAAGAAACGAAGGACTTTGTTTGGAAAGGGAATGGGAAACGAGTGTGGTAGTTAAGGAGGCGATAGAAGCAGAATCATGCACGTCGCGCAGAGGACGTAGAGGGGACGGGTGGCACTGGAGCCGGAGGACAAACAACAGGCCGAAGAGGTCGTACTTGTACTCGGCGTGCCGGGTGGAGTAGGACGGGGCTGCTGGATGGACAGACGACTCAAAGGGCGAGGGATGGCAGAGATAAAAGGTTCGGGCGTTGGAGGATGGAGGAGGAGAGGATAAATTAAGGGAGGCAGGGTGGAGGATAACGAAATCTTGCTGGGGTCGGAAAGCGGCTTAGCCTGCCATGCGGGCCCTTGGTTGCGTTTTCGAGGCACGTGTGAGGCTTCTGAGGAAATGGGGGGTGGTTTCGATGATGATGATGGCAGCAACCGCCCAACAATGCGTGCGGGCTGGGGGGCCCCCAATGGGTGGACGGCGCCTCGTCAAAGATGAGGATTATCGGAGCTTTGATGGAGGATCGTAGCGCAATTCTCATTTTGAAACAGATCAGCCTCGACGGCGGTGGGTCACTTACGCGCAAGCTGCTTAGCTGCCACCTTTACTACTCAGATGCCTGCAGGTTGGTGCTCGCCTCTGTGTTGCTTGCTCCGCTCCGCTGTATGACGCGGTGAACTGCCCTGCTCCGGGGGGCAACAAGACGCAAAAGCAAAACCCCCCTAAAGCAGCTAGAGCGAGAGGACACCTTTGTGCCCCCCCCGAGCCAATGGCGCCTCTTCTCGCCTGTCAAAACTGCAAGCTGGCCGGACCGATGAGCTTTCGGGCCAGTTGCTGTAGGCTCCGTAGCCTCTGTACTCTAGGTAGGCTCTGCCCTGCCCTCCGCCCGCCGTCCCTGCCCTGGCGGTTGCCCCGTCGCCGCAGTGCTTGTCGCGGTTAAAGGGGGGGTGCGTGCAAGCAAGCAATCCAAAGGATGCAGGCCACCAGCAATCAGCAATCTGTGAGTGAGGCAGATCATGGATTCATCAACACCACCGTGTCCGTGAACAACCTAGCCGTTGCCAATTCGGCCGGGGAAAGGATGGGCTAACAGGGCGGCCGGCTGCCAATCAAATTGCCATGTCTGCTGTCATTGATGGACATTTTGGCAGTATCACCCTTAGTCGTGCCCGTGGCGTGGGATGCCAGCATTACAATTTCACATGAGCTGTCTCGCGCTGCTCAAAGGCTGCCCCTTTTCCTGAGTTGCCTCTTCAGACGACCAAGGCCGACAGACTGAAGCACTGGGGTTAAGACGTTCCCCACTAAAAAAAGCCTGGCGTTGTCTGTTCTGCATTCTGCTTGGCCCGCTTTTGAACCAGGGTCTGGTTTATCGCGAATATATTTCAATTCACTCGCCCCCCCAACACAGCACGACAACAACACAACATCCCCAAACCACTCGTTCACGATACCTTCGTTTGGACATTGAGTCCATGTTAAATCTTGCACGCAATACTTTGAAGCGAGTTCCGAGTTTTCAAGAGATCTTGCAGGGAGCAATGGGTTCTGCCAAGCAAGAAATGTATGTTCCACACCGCCTGGCTTCCACCTCTCCCAGTGCTGACGGCTCCCCAGCAATGTCGACGTGCTCGTTATCGGTGCTGGTCCCACTGGTCTCGGTGCAGCAAAGCGTTTGAATCAGATTGTACGATTTTGTCTTGTCTCTGAATCTATGCAGAGAGCTCCCAATAGCTAATATCGTACCAGGACGGCCCCTCATGGCTCATCGTAGATTCAAACGAGATCCCCGGTGGTCTTGCCTCAACTGATGTCACTCCCGAGGGTTTCGTGAGTTCTCTCCGTCCCAATTAGCTTCAGATGAAGTCAAAGATGGCAGGATGCTAACAGCTTCGCTAGCTCTACGACGTCGGTGGCCACGTTATCTTCTCCCACTACAAGTACTTCGACGACTGCATCGACGAAGCTCTCCCCAAGGAAGATGACTGGTTTACCCACCAGCGTATCTCATACGTCCGTTACAAGGGTCTGTGGGTCCCATACCCATTCCAGAACAACTTGTCCATGTTGCCCAAGGATGACCAGGTCAAGTGTTTGGAGGGCATGATTGATGCTGCATTGGAGCACCGCGTTGCAAACACCAAGCCCAAGGACTTCGACGAGTGGATTGTCCGAATGATGGGTGTCGGTGTTGCTGATGCCTTCATGAGGCCTTACAACTACAAGGTGTGGGCCGTCCCCACTACCAAGGTAAATTATCTCTCGCTGAAGCTTGGGCTTCTTTCCATGCATAATTTTTACTCACGTATTCGGTAGATGCAATGCCAATGGCTTGGCGAGCGTGTAGCAGCCCCCGATCTCAAGACCGTCACCAAGAACGTTGTTCTCCAGAAGACTGCCGGAAACTGGGGCCCCAACGCTACCTTCCGGTTCCCTGCTCGTGATGGTACGGGTGGTATCTGGATCGCCGTTGCCAAGACTCTCCCTCAATCTAAGACACGCTTTGGCGAACACGGGACGGTAACTAAAGTAGATGCTGACGCCAAGAAAGTCTCGCTCAAGGATGGCACTGTCGTCAACTACCAAAAGCTAGTCAACACCATGGCTGTTGACGCTCTGGCCCACGCCATGGGTGATAAGGAACTTGTTGACCTCAGCAAGGGTCTCTTCTACTCATCCACCCACGTCGTTGGTGTTGGTATCCGTGGCGAGCGTCCTGAGCGTATCGGTGATAAGTGCTGGTTGTACTTCCCTGAAGACAACTGCCCCTTTTACCGTGCCACCATCTTCTCCAACTACTCCCCATACAACCAGCCCGATACCTCAAAGAAGCTGCCAACCATCCAGCTCGCCAACGGTGACAAGCCCAGCTCATCGGAAGCTAAGGAGGGTCCTTACTGGTCCATCATGCTTGAAATCTCTGAGAGTAGCATGAAGCCTGTCGACTTAAAGAACATTCTCCGCGACAGCATCCAGGGTCTCATTAACACCGAGATGTTGAAGCCTGGCGATGAGATTGTCTCAACTTACCACCGCCGCTTCGACCACGGATACCCTACCCCATCTCTTGAGCGTGAGGGTGTCCTCAAGCAGCTCCTGCCCAAGCTCCAGGCCAAGGATATCTGGTCTCGTGGACGTTTCGGCTCATGGCGTTATGAGGTCGGTAACCAGGACCACTCCTTCATGTTGGGTGTGGAAGCCGCTGACAACATCGTCAACGGCGCTGTTGAGTTGACTCTCAACTACCCTGACTTCGTCAACGGCCGCCAGAACACCGAGCGCAGGCTCGTCGAAGGTGCTCAGGTCTTCGCCAAGAACAAGAAGCAGGTTGACTAAATGCAACGATTTGTTATGACATAGAAACATTTGGGTGCCAAAGATATACCCAAGAATTGACGATGTTTTGATGGGAATGAAAAACAGGGGAATTGCTTGATCATCAACCGCGGGTTGCATTCGTATGTGCGTGCGTGCATGGCATCAGAGGGCGTTGGCTTAGATATACAACAACAAATACCCCTCTGTTATCCTTGTCACGGGGACAATTATAGACAGCGTATGTGTTTATTTTTCTACTTCCAATCTTCACAAGAAAAAGGAAAGGGTTTCGTGCCCTGTCTTAGACGGAGTTGTTTTTGTCTAGCTGGTGGATTGGATTGGAGTGGATATTTTATCCCCACTACCCCTTTGTTGTTTTGGCATTTTGCTGTGCAGAATAGATGAAATGAATGGATTTTGCTCACTAGATGAGTATTTGATATAAATAAGTACTTGATACCTTTACCATCGAGGTTATGATGTTGTGATTTTTTTGGCATTCATCTATCTACTAAATTGGTGCCATGACACGTAACGCCATCCATATGATTTCCTCATTTTGGTCATTCATTCTAAGATTTTTAATTCTCTCTCTCTCTCCAAGGACAAAGATAACGAAAGAAAGCATGAAAGCATCACGCACCCCTCTCAGCCCTAAACTTCCTCAACACCTCCCTTTCTGCCTCATCCCTAGCAACCCACTCCCCCTCTTCAACAGGCAAACGCTCATGCTTCCACTGTTTCCCACCAGCGCCATACTCAGCACTAACCTGTCCCTCACCTCTCAAAACCCATTTATAAATCGTCAAGCCCTCCAACCCAACGGGACCACGCGAATGGATCTTATTAGTCGAGATACCGACTTCGGTGCCGAAGCCGTAGCGCTGGCCGTCCGCCATACGGGTACTAGTGTTCCAGTAGACGGAAGCGGAGTCGATAGCGCGGAGGAAGTGTTCAGCTGTTTTTCTGTCGGAGGTTAAGATTGCGTCGGTGTGGTGGGAGGAGTGGGCGTTTATGTGGGCGATTGCTGATGTGAGGGCGGGGTCTTGGTCGGTTGGATCGGTTGACGATGAGTCAGGGGTGATTGTTTTGATGGCTAGGATGTAGTCTAGGAATTCGGTGGAGTAGTCTGCGGGGGTGGAGTCTTGGAGGAGGCTTGCGGAGTGCTTGTCTAGGGTTTCGGAGAGGGCGGCTTTGGAGGCGGAGTCGCAGCGGAGGGAGACGCCTTTTGCGAGGAGGGCTTCGGCTACGGGGGGCAGGACGCTGCGGAGGGCGCTGGCGTCGACGAGGAGTTGTTCTACAGCGTTACAGCCGGCGGGGTAGGAGGTTTTGGCGTCGATGAGGACTTTGATTGCCATGGGGATGTCGGCGTCATCGCGGAGATAGATACTGCAGATTCCGTCTGCGTGGCCGAGGACTGGGATTGAGGTTGAGGATTTAACGGTTTGAACGAGTTTGTTTCCACCTCGAGGGATGACCAGGTCGATATACTTATCCTGCTTCAGGAGATCGGCAATGACGTCGTGGGTTTGCACGAGCTGGAGACAGTCTGATGGGACGGAGGTGGTGTTGAGAGCGCTGGAGATTACTCGGGAGATGGCTTGGAAGGAGAGACTGGATTCTTTGCCGCCTTTGAGGATGGCGGCGTTGCCGGATTTGATGGCTAGA
Source organism: Rhytidhysteron rufulum CBS 306.38 (assembly GCA_000467735.1). Classification (NCBI taxonomy): domain Eukaryota; kingdom Fungi; phylum Ascomycota; class Dothideomycetes; order Hysteriales; family Hysteriaceae; genus Rhytidhysteron; species Rhytidhysteron rufulum. The sequence continues at coordinate 26,777 of AJFL01003240.1, forward strand.
GAGGCGATGTTCGCAATTACTTCGGGGCGGGCTTCGAAGATGATTAGGAGGACGCCTATGGGGCAGGTGATGCGTTCGAGGAGGAGGGAGGTGTCGAGGAGGGTGCGGGAGGTGATTTTGTTGACTGGGGGTTTGTTAGATGGGTGGCTTCATTTTCAATGTTTTTTTGGTTGGTATATTTTATAATTGATGGCGATAAAAATATTTTATATCATGATGAGATGAGAGGAATTTAATGAAATATTTAGCTGGGATAAATACAATAGGTATTGGAGGGATGTGATATTTCAGGATAATAGGGAGAGGTAAAAGAATTGTATTTTTTAGGAGTCATTGAAGGATGAAGAGCATGATTAGAAATTAACGTACTTGGATCTTCCAACCCTCTTACGTCCAATATGCCCTGCAGCATATCCTCATATTTGCCCTTCTTCCCTAAGTCCAATCTCTTTACTAGACTGGCGCTTAAGTGGCCATTCTCGGCGGCCTTGTTCGCAGCCTCGAGGTCTGCCGCATTGGCCGCAAGAATCTCGTCCTTGGCCGCCAAAAGGGCATTGTGCATGGCGGTCAATGCCGCATTACGCTCCTCTGTGGAGAGGACGGCAAGCTTTCGAGAACCCACCCGGGCAGCTTGGGCGACCTCGAGCGGGGTTGCATTTGTTAGAGACATGGCGATGTGATGGTGGAGTAGATGTTGGTGAACAGGAAGTGATGGTGAAGGGAGAAGAAATGCGATGCAGTTGAGTTGGGTTTAACAAGCTGGATTACTGTGGAGTCGTATGATCATCACTTCCCCGGACAACGTGAGCTGAGTATGGGGATGGGACCACAAATTCTATGAATATCAGAGTATGGGGTCTTCGATGGCACGATGGACGCTTTTACGAGTGTATGCTGAAAAAACAATCTGGTGATAATGCCAGGGTCCCGTCCAGCGGTCAAGCTGGTGCGGTTGTGGTTCGCTCCGACGGCAATCCCAGGCCAGGCACTGGCAGGGCGCGGTTTGCCACGATGCCATGGAACGCCAACACCCACGTTGCTGGGATGCAATTCGGCGAGACCATCGTCCAAGGCTTCCAAGTCTTCCAAGGCATGTTCTCGTACAGCTGCGACAGCGAACGTCAAATAATAATGGGTGCCGCCCGTTCATAAATCAAATTATCCACGTTGTTGTGCCTTGGAAGCGGTGGAGGGTGACGTCTGGGCCTTCGTGGGGCGCTTCCCCAGCCACATGGTTTGTTTTCCCCTCCAACCTCGTACTTTTCCAGCCAACACCACGCTTCCATCTGGCTTGCCCACTCGCAACGCCTGTCTTGCCATGAGATCACACAGGGGTGAATGCTAACAACATGGCTGGGTGTGCGCCTCCTTAAGTAATGACTGTCTCCCAGGGTTTGGTCATCCATCCTTCACCACCCAGCCATACCCGCCGCCTGTCTATTATTGCTACCTTTGTCCACTGACCGGCTTATCACTCCTTTTAGTATTCACTCACTTACACAGTCGCATCCGAGAGTCGCTTTATTGTTCCATCCTCCTTCCGCGGAGGACTGTAGAAGGGTCTCACTCTCCTCACCTCACTCCATCCACACCGCATCCACCATGTGGACTTCCGCAAAAGCGCTCGCAACTCTAGCATCAACCATACTTTTGATTGCTCCCTCCTCGGCGCAAACATACAGCAACTGCAATCCGCTTACTAGCTCCTCATGTCCTGCCAATTCAGCCCTCGGCCGCACCGTCAGCATCGACTTCACCAAAGGATCCGTTGATTCCTTTACCCCACAAAGCAATCCAACCTACGACTCCAATGGCGTATCCTTCACCATCAAACAGTCGGGCGATGCTCCCCAGTTGACTTCCAAGTTCTATATCATGTTTGGTCGAGTTGATGTCGTCCTTAAAGCAGCACCCGGCGCTGGCATCGTCAGCAGTTTCGTTATGCAGTCCGACGACCTTGACGAGATTGATTGGGAATGGCTTGGTTCAGACCCCGACGAAGTGCAGACCAACTACTTTGGCAAGGGACAGACAACATCTTATAACCGGGGTGCATTCCACAAGGACTCAGGTACTCAATCTGGATTCAAGAAGTACACCATCATCTGGACCGCTTCACAGATCGTTTGGCAGATCGATGGTGTGACCGTCCGAACATTGGAGCCAGCTAATGCCGAGAACCAATACCCTCAGACGCCAATGCAAATCAAGGTTGGCGCATGGGCTGGAGGTGATTCTGGTAACGAACAAGGTACTATCGAATGGGCTCGCGGACCGACCGACTACACGCAAGGACCTTTCACCATGCAGGTCAAGTCCTTGAACATCCAGGACTACTCTACCGGTACCCAGTACACCTATGGTGATACTTCTGGAACCTGGCAATCCATCCAGTCCACTGGCGGAAAGATCAATTCGGGAGGAAGTTCGGTCGAGACTGCCCCAGCTGTCACCTCTGCGGCGAGCGGCCAGCCTATTCCCTTCATACCCAAAAGTACATCTACTTGGGTCATGCCCAGCATCTATCCTTGGATTCCCGAAAGTACCATGTCAACTTCTGCGCCAACAATCGTATACAGCAATTATCCTGGACTTCCTAGCGGTTGGACAGTATCGAGCTCCGGGAAAGTTGTGCCTCCTAGTGCAGCCCCTGTGATTGACATCCCTTCCCGCTTCATCTACCTTATCTTCTTCAGCCTTGCTTTTGGCTTCCTCAATATCTGGAGGTTCTGAGGCAATCACTACCTATGACCAACAAGGCTTCACAACTGTATATATGGTTGCAGTTGCTCAAACGCCTGCACCCACTTCTTTCGATCCCTGTAAATTTCCTGTAAAGGTTGTTACCGACATCGCATTGCAAAACAATGCGATTACAGCCTCGGGTACCGGATGTCCTGCCTCGTCATCATCCTTCATCGTTAATAGTTCGGCATTGCTCGGAGTCATGTCCATCATGTGAGCATTTGACAGCGAGCATTCTGGAGACCATGTTTTGATATTCTATTTTGCATTAGCATCGGCGTTTGGGACTTTTGGATTTTTGATAGATGGAGAGTCTCGAGACGAGTTTCACAGATTTTAGATTCCCCCTTGTACACTCTTATGTCGGACCACGACTAATGTATTTCATTCATGTGGTATAATGCATAGGTGAAGGAGGCACGAGATAATATTGTTCATAGGAAACGTTGGAAAATGAAAGGAATAAGATTAATTGAGAATTTCTGTGCCTCCTCGATTGCTATTTAAGTTAAAGTGAGATCGATTGTGGCTATGGAATGTTTCACGTTTCTGCAGGGAGCGATCTGTCCTTTGTCCTGCCTTGTCATCCTGATGTTGTACCTGTCAGCAAACGGCTACTCAGAAATGTGAAATCGATCTCGACGTCTAATTCCTTGTCTTCTTCATGCATGATGTCCATGATTCATTCATGGGTGGTGGGCAATTATGATAATTGCCATGACATATAGGTATGAAGTCATCAGCTGAATAAACACAGCTCCTGTGCCACCTTTTAAAAAGCAACCACCCTTGCGCCTCGATCAGCTGCAATGCTGCACATCTTGTTCCCACTGCGGCTTTGCCTGATCCTTGACATTGCAGCGCCTTAAAATCCAATGACAGATTTTAGAAACTTTCTTGTCACGCAGACCAGTTTGCTTTCGTATTCTCTTTCCTTGCCTGTTCTTGGACGACTACATGTACGATTTGCCTTGCAATAATCCCCGTTACATGTAACTCCCCAGTCACTTGCACTTCTGCCGTTATATAGAATCACCTTCCTTCTTCATCCGTCAATCTCAGCCGATCCTTTTCCGGATTCGAGTTGGATCGGCGTCATCGTTCTAGCTGATGGTCATTTCTTCTCCCCGTCTTTCCTTCAACATCTTCATCTTGCCCTCACGCATAGTCTAAAAATGAAGCATTTGATTACATGCTCTATTTTCATATCATTAGCATCGGCGATTTGGCCGATCCCCTCAAGTTATACTCATGGCGAAACTGTCTTATGGATTGGTAGAGATGTCAAGGTTCAGGTAAATACTGCAAAAGGGAACGATGTAGGCTCTTACGACTACCACTACGAAGAAGAACTGTATGTTTCTAATCTAGATTCACTACTAACAATATTCGCTTACAGACTTCATCTCCCAGCTATGATAACAACGCTACAACGGGAGAGGTGACGGCATCAGAAATCGTCGACTATGCCATTCACAGCACCTACGAAAACATATTTAACAAGAGCTTCGTGCCATGGAAATTCCATCCCCGGAATTCGGACTTTGAACCGTCGTCAAACGGCGATCAGAAATCGGTCACGAAGATTCTGCTGAACACGCTCAAGGCTGACCCGAAAGGTGTATCCAAACCTCTTGCTGGAGAAGTGGATGAATCATATACGCTCGAGTTGACCGAAGAGGGCGAGGTCTCTATCACCGCAAACTCGTCGATTGGATTGGTTAGGGGCTTGACGACCTTGACACAACTTTTCTATAAACACTCTTCAGATGAACGAGCATATACGAATCTCGCTCCGGTAGAAATTACGGATGCACCCAAGTTCTCCCATCGTGGATTCAATATGGACGTATCTCGAAACTGGTTCTCCGTAGACGACATCAAGCGAACCATTGATACCGCCGCATACACCAAGTTGAACCGATTTCACCTCCACGTGACCGATTCCCAATCATGGCCTTTGGAGATCCCTGCTCTTCCAGATCTGGCCAAGAAAGGTGCCTACCGATCAGATCTGACATACAGTCCGGAGGATTTTGCGGATATCCAACGATATGCTGCCATTCAAGGTGTTGAAATGATCACTGAGATTGATCAGCCCGGCCACACTTCATCAATCTGGTATAGCAATCCCGACCTCATCGCTGCATTCAACCAGCAACCAAACTGGAATACGTACGCTGCGGAACCGCCGTCAGGAACGCTGAAACTCAATTCCACTAAAGTGTCCGAATTCCTCGAGACCTTATTTGGAGATCTCCTCCCTCGGATATCACCCTACTCTGCCTACTTCCACACAGGAGGCGATGAGGTGAATAAGAAGGCTTATACCCTAGACGATACGGTCAAATCAAGTGACGCTGCTATTCTACAACCTCTGATGCAAAAATTCGTCGACCGAAACCACAACCAAGTCCGAAATCTGGGCCTCACTCCCATTGTCTGGGAAGAGATGCTCCTAGAATGGAATGTCACACTTGACAAGGACGTGATCGTTCAAACATGGCTAAGTGATGAATCTGCCGCCTCGGTCGTGAAAAAAGGATATAAAGCACTTGTAGGAAATTATCATTACTGGGTAAGTTGCCTTCATCTTATCGTTTGCCCACCACCTGTCCCTACACACCAAACAACAAAAATCAACCTAACAACCACATCTAGTATCTCGACTGCGGCCACGGCCAATGGCTCAACTTTCCTCCCGGCTCCGCCTCCCGCGCCGCCTACCCCTACAACGACTACTGCTACCCCCTCCACAATTGGCGTCTAATCTACTCATACGACCCACTCTCCGGAATTCCCTCCGAGCTCACAGACCTAATTCTCGGTGGCGAAACGCACGCCTGGGCCGAGCAAACCGACCCCGCGAATCTCGATCAGCTAGTATGGCCTAGGGCTGCTGCGGCAGCGGAGGTGCTTTGGAGCGGAGCGAAGGATGAGAAGGGGCAGAATCGGAGTCAGGTTGAGGCGGCGCCTAGGTTGAGTGAGTGGCGGGAGAGGGTTGTGGCGA
>AJFL01003274.1:0-32916 GCA_000467735.1 Rhytidhysteron rufulum CBS 306.38
AGGAAAAAGAGAAATGTACGTTGTTCGAAAGAGGTTGATTGATGACTGGACTAAGCTGGGTAGGGGAGCATATGTTAGGATAGGCAGGAACTATTATATATGAAGTCATATTACGGGGCGGCCACCTCTTAGAAGAACCACCACCGCCTTTACATAATTGTGTATGGGTGGGCACCAACCTACCTAGCCAGGCTGCACTTGATCGAGATTAGCAGCGCTCGCTCGCTCCAAAAGCAACGAAAAATCGCAAGCCAGCCTTCTTGACCATTGGGCAAATGTGGGATGGGGCTGATCTCCCGTTAGTAGGATAGGAAGACAAGACTCAGGCGGCCCGCCCGCAAGCGGCCCCCAACATGAATCCCTGAATTAGAAACGTGGAGAAGGACAAGCGCCCAGCATCCTGTAACGCGACGGACTCCCCCAAGGAAGGTCAGGTCCAGTGAAGAAAGGAACAAGAGTTTTGGTAATAGTAGGAGATCAGAAGACCATAACAAGTCTTCGATAGGCCGCGACTTGCGAGCTGCGCCCCTTCTGGTGGTGTATTGCGACCTAATCAACGTTCAACGTTCGACTCAGAGCTGAGTAATGGTGTCCTGGGAGTCCCTCCCTCCCCTCCCCCAGCCACAAGGCTACACCGCATTGTACTACGTGCCAAGCCGTTAATACTTGAGGGTACCGCGTACAAATCCACTATCTTGAGGCTCAAAATTATGGGGCCGGAAGACTTAACCGTGGATAAAGGGTGTGGATGACATGTGGCGGAGGTTTCCCAGCCCTATGGGTAGCTGCAAGTTTGGCGTACATGTGCGGAACCATGAATGAACGAACGCAGGTCCAACATAGTTGGTGTTACAGAAATCGTTCCCAAGGAGATGTGAGACGCTGCTCAAGTGCAGTGACTGTGACGCTGCAACAGACATTTTCTACTTCGCCTTCTTGATGCGCCTCATCAACTAGAACACAATACGGCACAGTCACAACATCCAACTCCCACTGGCTGCAACGACATGTCACAACACAAAACCGAAATACTTGCTCTTGAAACGTAAATAGCAACATTACAACAAGGGTATTCGAAACGTAAAACGTATTCCCAAATGTTGTGTTCCAACAACACCAAGTCCGAAGCTCCCTCCCTCGGGTAGAGTAGGGAAGTATGTACTCATTCGCAAACCAACCAACCATCTCATCTACAACCCATCAAGCCTCATTCACCTTAACAACCCCGTCATCTTTCGCCCCGGGTCTCATCACACGAAAGTGACAAACATCCGCGATGGCCGGTATTGGGCTATTAAACGGCGGCAAACTAAAATCCACCGTCTTCACTCCTACCAATGTATACCCAGCTTTCTCCAACACCCTCACACTACCCGGATTATCCACATCCGCATATCCCTCTAGATAATCATATTTCGTCTCCCCATCATACTGTTCCCAAAATAGCGTCGTGAATAACTGGAGCGCTTCTGTAGCGTACCCCTTCCCCCAAAAACGAGGATGGAATCCGTATCCAACCTCAGGCGTTCGAATCGCACCCATGGAACCAATGACTTTGGGAAGCGAGGGATCAGTGTCAGTCGGCTTTAGGAGTTCGATGGCGAAGTTCCAGCAATTGGGGCGGTCGAGACAGCTTTGGATCCATTTTTTGGTGGAGTCGAGATCGGTGGCTGGATTTGTGCTATAGGCATTATCAGAAAACGTGCTAGCTAGTATATACTAACCATGATGTTGCTTGCTACGGTGGTAGTAAAATAACTTACCTGAACTTTATAGCTTCGGGCGAGGACCGCGTTAGATGCATATCAGCAGCATCTGCCATGGTTAATGGGCGAAGCAACAGCCTCGAGGACTTAGCCATAATCTTTGGATTTACTACAACCATGGTTGCGAGATGGTAGTGAGGAATTGACACGTAAAACCATGGTGACAGACACAACGTCCCATTTATAGCAATTGCGAGATTACGACTGTGAGTCTTTCTTTGGAGGGGTCAGCTCGTATGCCTGAGGTGTGAGTCGAAAAGGGCGGCAGGCGGCGCACTGTTGCCGCGGTTTTCTGTAGGGCGAAACGCTAGTCTTCTTTCGGACTAGCTAGCTACTTCAACCTTCATCTATCACTACCTAGGTATCCACCACTAATCCCCCAATCACAAATCCAGACACGGAATACAAACGGAATACCACCATGGACTCCGATTGAATTTAATCCGCAGAGGAAAAAAACATCCACCTTTCAATATCACTTCCTAACCATGTCCCCTCCTAATTCTAACTCCAATTCCATCCTCTCCGCCTCCGCCAAAGGCGCCACCTTCCTAATCCTCCTCCAACTCCTCTCCCGCCTCCTAACCTTCGGAGTAAACCAACTCCTGCTACGCTATCTCTCCCCTACCCTCCTAGGCCTCTCCTCCCAACTCGACCTCTTCTCCATCACGCTCCTCTACTTCAGCCGAGAGAGTCTACGTGGCGCCTTACAGCGCCAAGCCCACGGTATCCAAGCCGTGATAAACCTCTCCTACTTATCCGTAATCCTCGGTGTACCGTTGATTTACTTCCTTGCTGTGTTATGGTTACGGGCTGATACGCCCGACGTACCTTACTTCGTTGATGCGTTGAGCTTGTATTGTTTTGCGACGTTTGTCGAGTTGCTTGCTGAGCCGGCGTTTGCGGCTGTGCAGCTGAAGTTGTTGTATAAGGTTAGGGCGAGCGCAGAGACTGTCGCGACGTTGCTTAGATGCTTTGGTACTTGTGGTGTTGCTGTTTGGGCTGGTAGGAAGGGGGTTGATGTTGGGGCACTCCCGTTTGCTATTGGTCAGCTCGCATATGCGTTTGCGTTGCTAGCTGTATACAGTATTCGATTATGGCCAGTGAGCAAAGCAGAGGGGTTTTCTCTTTTCCCTAGACAGATACCATCGACGTAAGTCCTCTATCTCTTCCCATTTTCCATTTTCTATTTTTTTATAGCTCAATCCTATTCACTACGCTCCAATATGGGTTCATTCACATCTTAACTAAACTGCCGTTAACTTAACTGACATAACACAACAGTCCCCAAACAACCTACCACCTAACCTACTTCAGCGCCCCACTCCTCCGCCTCTCCACAACCCTAACCCTCCAGTCAACCCTAAAATACATCCTAACCCAAGGCGACTCCCTCCTAATCGCATCCCTAACCACCCTAACCGACCAAGGCGCCTACGCCCTAGCAACGAACTACGGGGGTCTAATAGCCCGCATGCTCTTCCAACCCATCGAAGAAAGCACTCGGAATCTATTCGCAAAACTCTGTGCCACGGAATCACCCAACCCAGACACGAAAACCAAAGACCAAAGTTCCAAAACCACCACCACTACCACCACGGAAAAGGAGACAGAAGAGAAAGCCTCCAGATCCCAAGTTTCTAAAATCCTGACAACACTTCTCCACCTCTACGCCCTCCTCTCCCTCCTAGCCCTCTCCTGCGGCCCAATCCTCTCCCCACCCCTCCTCTCCCTAATCGCCGGTTCAAAATGGACGAACACATCCGCACCTTCCACACTCTCAACCTACACGCTCTACATCCCGCTCCTCGCCATAAACGGCATAACCGAAGGCTTCGTCTCCAGCGTAGCCACCCCGCTCGAACTGCACACCCAAAGCCTATTCATGACACTATTCTTCGGCCTCTTTGCCGCCTCCGCATGGCTGTTTCTAGGCGTTTGGGGAATGGGTGCGAGAGGGGTTGTGTTTGCTAATTGTGTCAATATGGGGTGTAGGATTTTGTTTAATTTCTTTTTTATTCAGAGCTGGTTTAGGAAACGGGGTGTGGGGTTTTCGATCTTAGATGCTAGACCTAGTGGTTTGAGTGTCGGGGCTGCAGCCGTGGTGCCTATGTTACTGAAAGGTGTTCAGGGGAATTTACCCAGTATACTGAGGAGATTTGGTGTCCTTGGGGAGTTGGTTGGTTTGGGGGCTGTGGTGGGGTTGTATGGGGCTGTGTTGGTGGTTTGTGAATGGGGGTTTTTGAGGGAGTGTTGGGAGTTGTTAAGAGGTGGAGGTAGGAGGGAGAAAGGGATCAAGGAGAAAGAGGAGAAGAAAAGCAATTAACAGTGTCTGATTTTGGTACCTTCATACCAGAAGATTAGAAGAAAGAAAAATCATTAGAATAGATAAACACACATCATTAAACCTTTTCAAATCAAATCAAATCAAACTCAAACCCAAAAAGCAGTAAATCTCATTAAAAACACCCCAACCTACGTACCTAAGTACCTACTTCGACCCCTTCTCCCTCCCCCACACATAAGCAAAGGAAAAGCGGGGGGAAAAGAGGAAAATAAATAAATAAACAAACGTAACCAACACTCACAAAAACACCAATATCATCAAGCAAACTCGGGTATCCTCTACAATCGTAAAAGCAAGTCTTCATAAGAAAAAACCGCTATACCAAGAACGACCCGGGGCATGTATATTCCAATCCAGTCCATTCCATTCCATCCAATCAATCAATCAATCAATCAACTAATTAATCGAAAAGAAAAGAAAAGAAGAAGAAAAGAAAAAAGATTAACCCCAATTACACCAACGCGCGTTCATGACTTGTGATCATAGATAGCCTGGTTCTTCTTATACCGTGAATCCAGACCGAATGGAGTGACAGTTGGGAAATAGGAATGGAGGGAGTAAGCTAATAGGAAGGGAAGAATAGAGGAGAGGTAAACGGCCGCATGCAATTATGTATGCTAGAATCCGGGCCCTTCTTTCGTGGTACGTATATCGTGCGGTTTTTTGCTTTCCTTGGTGGATTAAGAGTCCGAAGACATCGGTTGCCTAATGGATGATCGGGCGAAGAAAGCAACTGAAGAAAGCAACTGAAGAACGCGTCGTATATCATGCGTACTCCATGAGTGCTCTAAGCGATTTCGGGGGGAACCAATTTAGTCTTTGGAGCAGCTGGCTTCTTGGTTGTGGCGGGCTTCTCCTTCTTGGTGGCAGCGGACTAGAGGAAATATCATGTTAGTAAAAGCGCACACTGTTTGTTTGAAAATGAATCCCACGCGTTGACATTGAGTCGCATGCTTCAAGAATGAAAAGCAGGGAAAGGGACACGCGAAAAGAATCAAGAAATAAAACATACCTTCTTGGCTGGCTTAGCCTTCTCTTCACTCTTTCCCTCAGCCTTCTCAACAGCACCATTCACCTCCTCCTCAACCTTCTCCTTCGCCTCCTTGACCTTCTTCGCAACCGGAGCCTTCTTTCCCGCAGTAGACGCACCAGTAGTCTTCTTCTCCTTGGTAGCAGCCTTCGTCTTTCCAACTCGTCCCGTAGCTACTTTCTGGCTCCTAGGCTTCGAGGTATTGGCCTTCGTAGTAGCAGAAGTCTTCTTCCTACCACCAGTAGCCTTCTTCGTTGCAACAGCGGGGGCTTCAACCTGCGGAATCACGCGTGGCTTGCTGTTGCCAGTTTTGGCGCGGGTGGTAGCCATTTCGACGATGAGTGTTTGTGGGAGAGGTACAGCCTAGTGGGTAGAGAAGGCGGTGGGTAGGTATGCTAGGCGACGAGCAGCACAAAGTCGCAGAACACAAGTAGTTATGGACGTTGGATTTTGAACCGACGGTGCGCAACGTGTTTTTAAGACCTAGGCGACCGCGTTAGATGTATGCAACAGGCGCTGGAAACGTGTTGTGGGAAAATCGCGACCGATATCTAGTCCACATGTGCCCGGCAAGGTGACGTGGGCTGCGCGCGCCGGATACCCCGTTTGCGATGAACAACAACAAAAGACGCGCGTGAATTCAGGGACGGAAAATTAAGCTGCTTACCACTGCTGAAGAACGCGCGACTCGGTAGGACGTGGAATCAGGGCGACTTCGAGGGTTGTGGGCGTGGCGGTGTGTTTGTTGACAGGATCAAGGTGGTGGTGGAGGAGCGGAGGTTTTGGTTCGGTGTGGAAGGCGAGCGAGGGGAAAAGAGAGATATTGAGCCCGACCCCAAGCGAACAATGGATGCTGTATGTTTCACAACAAACGGGATGCGGATTCCGATGGATGCTGTTTCAGAAGCTGGTTTCCCTTGTAGCTTTTCTCCTGGCGTTAAATTGTTATCAATCCCTCTGCAATCTGCCTTTTGGGCGAGTTAGATGCGTCCACGGTTGCAACTGCTCACACCTGAATAGCCGCCCATCGCTTTTTCAATAAATCACAACATCTGGGTCCGATATGCACCAACCGTGTCTGGATTACGCTCCTTTAATTCCACAGAGGTCTGCTATGACTTGTAGAAAAGTAGCTCTCTAATTAATTGCAGAAATATGCTTGCGCGATAGCCGCTTTATGGTTTATCATAACTTTTGGCCCATGCCTTTTATAACGCCAAAAATATCCCCTTGATCCCTCTCAAGACATGCAGCACCCAGGGCCGGTACGCGGTATGTCATGATATAAACACGAAACAATTATATAGTCCGTCTCTAAGCCTTAAGCTTCTCCATGCGCTTGTTCATGCTGAAGGTATGTTAGTTTGTTATCCACCTTTTTGAGTAGGATCTAACTTACAAGTCGAAGAAGGCAAACTGGCTGGCAGAAATTCCATAGCTGTACACGAATCGACTGGCCAAGTAGCTTCCAAAGATGGCACGGAGATAGTTGTCCGGAACCTGAAGTTGTCAGTATCAATCATTATCAACGTTGTGGATTAACATACCCTCTCCATGATCTTCTCGAGACCGATCTGCTTCAAGAGCAAGTTGGGCAAAGCCTCGCTCAGGACAGACTTCCTGAGCTCAAGGTTATCCCACAGCGCGGTGTTCTGAAGCTCCTCATCCAACTTAGTGATGGCAACACTCAGTGTGTCACTAAGAATACTCCTGGGCTCGCCTGTTGCTTGGTGTTCCCTCCAGATAGCCTCGAATTCAAGTGCGGCATTGTTCTTGATGGTATTCTGGACCTCCTTGACGTAGTTGTTGTAGAAGTCGGGCGCGGTACCGTCTTCTCGGACGCACATGTGTTCAATGAAACTCTCATCATCAAAGGACAAGGATGCGAGGACTTCCAAAGAAGAGGAGGTGACACCACCCTTGTTGGCTGAAGCATCTTTGTAGAGGATACAGCCAGCCTTCTCAAGTCGCAACTTAGCATCTTGGGTGATGAAGAGGTTAGCGCCCTCGACAATGTAAGGAATGGTCGATTTGCCGTCCACGATGAGCTTGTTGGCCGATGAGAGGTCAATGGATTCGGGTCGACCACCGCAAGGAACGAATGTGTCATACTGGTTACCGCCGCGAAGATGGAAGGTATTACGGAAGGTGGTGCCGTTATGAATGACCTCGCCAGATGGTAGCTTGACATTGCTTTCATCCACAAGAACACGGTATCCTTCTGGAGAGAGTTTCGAAGTGTCAAACTCCGAAATCATGACACGCTTCTTAGCCAAACGGATCAATTCCTCGTGATCAATACCCTTTGGATCTACCAAGACTCCGGCACCATCGACAATGGCAATGTACTTTTCGTTGCTCAACAAGATCTCGTTGGAACCAAGATCTCCATCAGGTCCACCGGTCTGAAGCTTCCTGACCTTGCTTGGGTCAAGGTTCAACTTGCTGTAGATTCCCTTGACGTACTCGCGGACTGAGAGTGTGGTCATGCCGTAACGATCGTGGGGAATACCTCCCAACTTGGGGCTCTTTCCAGTGAAGAAAGACTTCCAGAATGGAGCACCTCTGGTACGGGCATGCTCAGTTGCCCAGTCGACAAGATCAGCCGTGTTCTCATCTGGACCCATGAACAAGATCTCTTCTTTGCCGTACAGATCGACAATTGGGTCCTTGATACCAGGGCTGACTGGGCGCAGGAGAAGGTCGAGAATACTGTCAATGTACTTTTCGAATGCGACTCTGGCTTTGTCCTGGTGATGGAAATCTAGAAGCACGACACCCTTGGAACCACCTTCGGGAATATCCTTGTTCTTGCGTTGCTGAGTGTTGGCCAGGTTGTAGTTCTCATCAAACAGAGATCGAGCGTTGATGGCATACGCCTCCTGGCTGCGAGACTTGACAATACGGATACCACCACGAGCAATGTCACGGAAACGTAGATGGAATCCACGGAATTCGGAGCTGATAACGAGGAACATGCCGTAGAGGGGTTGTGGGTATTCGGATGGAGGTAGGAAGCTAGGGTGTAGACGGAAACTGAGCGCGACTTTGGTGGGAGTGTAGAAGTTGGTCTTCAACACGCTGCTGTTGAACACACGGAAAGCAGTCATGACCATCTCATGATGATCATTGGTGACGGCCTTGTTGATCTTGTCCCTCAGCTCGTCATCAGTGAGAACCTTGTCTACTTGCAGACGTAAGAAACTCAGGGTAGGAATGAAGTCATCATGCTCTCCCCTGGTTTGGACGTAGTGAGTGTTTGCGAAGGAGAGGTAGAGAGAATGCACCAATTCAGGATATTGATGGATAATCTCAAGGATGTAGTCAGCGGTGAAGGTTTCGGTACGGAGCCTACGCTTCAGCTTTGACAAGAGCTCTGCATGTACACTGTTGTTGGTGTCGAGGAGAGATGAAAGAGCTTGGTATTCAGAACCAAGACGGTTGAGAAAATGTGAGACGAACACCCAGACACAGTGTGCGTAGATGGTCTCCTGCAAGCTCAGCTTTCCGGTAGCGAAGTGAGACTGGAACTTGTTCTGAGGAATACAGTACAGCAGAGAAACTTCCTTGATGATTTGGTGGATAGAGGCCTCAATGGGTGGGTGCTGAGCTGACATGGTGACCTGGCGAAGGTACACTGACATTACAGTGTATCCATTAGAGAACTGCTCGACGTACTTCCTCGTAGATGTCAAGCCATAGTAATGGTAGAGATCACTCAAGGCGGAGAAAATGCCGAGAGCAGAGCCTTGCTTGTACGCAAGAACAAGCCTCTTGTCCCGGGAGCCTTCAACGTCAAAGTACTCAATGACTGGACCGGTACGTTGGACCGCAATATCCAAGACTTCCTGGTACACATTCTTGGTGTTCTGGGTAGCTTTCTGCAAAAATCGCTTGTCGCTAACCTTCTCGAGGTTGGTCTCGTTCGCGCCCGGATTGGGGTTAATAAAGTCACACTGGTATACGAAGTAGCAACGCAATTGCTGGTCGTGACCACCAGGAAGTGGGCTCGCTGAACGGAAACTCTCGACACGGTATCCCGCGCCGCCCTTGGATCCGTCCAAATATTTGGTATCGATCCTCTGTTCGTAGCGGGGACCATCTACGAGTGAAACACCTGGCTTGCTAGTATCAATGTACACAGCATGATCTGTAGCCTCCTTGTCTAGGCGGATCTCTAGGCGCTTATCATCACGAGCATATGCTGCAACCTTGGCCGCATACAGCGAGTGGACATGGTTGACAATCCTATAGCTATTGTTAGCATAATTCGCTTTTAGGAATCCGTTCCAAAACTTACGCTTCTACAGACTCGGTAGAGAAATACATGTCGTCAATGCCGAGCTCATTGTAGAACCACCTAGTTTCCGACTCAACGAAATCTGGGGGTATGAAGCCCTTCTCTTCGAGGCTGTCCATGACAGCCTCCATCTGCTTCTCCTTGCCCTCGAACTTGGGGGCAATGTATCCTGAGCCTTCCTGGGGCAGTATGCGGGGCGTCGAGTGGCCAGAGCCCGGTAAGCTCAGGTGTGTGGGCTGTGGTGAGGGCTGTCGGCCAGGAGTGCGGACAACCTGGTCCAGTAACTTGTTGGCAAGGGCTCCATTGGGAGCGTCACTGGGTACTGGTGTAGACATTTTGGAAGATGTGGATGTGTAGAATATGGAAGGGTTGGTACAGGTGGGGTTCGATGGGATTTATAAAGACCACGGAAATTGTGCAATTGAGGGCTTTTTCTTATCAGGCTGGTTGGACCCGAGGAGTGGAATGAGTGCCGGAGGTTGTCGAGATATTTTGCCAAAGTGCTATTTGGAGAGAGTATCGGCCGCGGCGGTGAAGGGTGACGTTCCGGAGCTCCTGGCTGGGGAGGTGGAAGGAGGAAAGAGGAAAGGCGGGAGAAGGGGTCTATAAATGAATTGAGTTAGCTAAAGGGGCACGATGCAGGGCGTGTGAATTGCAATTGAATTTAAACCGAAAGTGAGCGCGCTGGAGCTCAACAGTCAGGGCCAGATTGTCCCGGTCTTATTTTTAACTCGACACGAGAAAAGGCTGACGCAGAGAAGGCTTCTAAAACAAGAAGGGGAAAGGCATCCAATTGGCTCTGACCTACCTTATCTGCGGCTGTCGAGGAGAAATAGAATAGGACCCAAACTAGGAGGGCTTACACCGCAGAATGGTGTTGCGGCGACGACACAGGGCTTGGGGGGGGCAGCGGTGCGGTGATACAGAGATAAGGACGAAATGATCAGACAAGCGGATGAGGTAAAGAGACAGCAACAACAACGAGCAGGTGCAGCGGCAGCAGCCAGGGAGGCATTGAACAGCGGCGGGTTAGGGGGAGTAGCTGACAGAGACAGAGAGCAGGGCATCCATATTTGCAGAGGGACAGCGGCGCTATTTAAGGGACATCGGTCGAGCAGCTGGCAGTCGGGTACAGCAGTCAGTCAGTCAGTCGAAGGCATCTGCATCGGCCAGCATACGGGAATGCTGAACAGAGAGATCTCGGCTTGCTGCGGTACGCCGTGATGACGCTATCGCAGTCGGTTCCTGAGCAGCATGACCCATGTCACCCGCCTCTCCACATCGTGGCTGTTGCGCTCCGCTCGTTGGCTCCCTTTGCAGCGAGACGAGAGACGACTCTGCATGCTTCCTGTCCTCCTACCTACCAACGCCTGCAACTCTCAAGTAATGGCAATTGCGCCACCCCAGCTTTTCTTGCATTTTTTGGCCGACTGTCGCATCCGTCGAGGCAGCCTCTTTTTCTTGCCCCTGTCTCGCTTTCTCATCCTCTGTCTCTCTCACACTCTGCCTAGGTATCTGCTGGCTGCTACGGCCACCACCTGGGCACCCACCACACAGGCTGGGCACCTGGGCAGAGCACAACCATGCACCGGGCACGACCGGGGTAATACCCGCCACAACGCCAGGCCTACTAGGCACCTAGGTACCTGGATACTACTCCTTCACGACGACCACTATGATTATTGAAAATTGAAAGCCATCACGGGATGCATCTCGAAACAGACGCAATAAGAAACGGTGAGGGAAAGAAAGGGGCCCAGCTCCAGCAAACCCCCATAGCCCCTGTCTGTGTGGTGGTCAAGCAGCCTCCGCGCGCTGGCAGCACGTCGTCAAAGAGAGGTGCTAGCGCGCGTGCAATGACTTCTCTCGCCGTACCACGCGCCGCATTGGGACTTTCACGATCCTTGGCGACCTTCAGCAAGCGGGTTCCAGAAGCCATCCGCTGCGTAAGCCAAACGTGGCCCTCCAATATTGGGTTTCGGCCGGCACGTGTCTGGCACGAAATGGGGGGCAGGCCGATGGACAGGGAGCATTGGTAGTCATGGTAGTCATGGCAGTGATGCATCGTAGTTTTCACTCTAGCAACCCTTTCCCGCAATGACTCTCCTTTTTTCTGGCTCCATCACGATGTTTCTTCGGAGCCCAGGAGCAAAAGGTGCGGGGAACCTGGGGCTGAAGAGGCATTTATTACGGAACCGCTTCGGGGCGGTGTGGTGGAACTCGAGTTCTCTGTGGTGCCATGGCCCTTTTCTCTTCTTATATTGGGCACGCCTGTCTGAGGCGTGCATCCTCTTAGCTCACCCGCCCCGTGAACCCTCCAAGTACTGGACGTCAACTGCTGCGCTATTGACTAATAGCCCTTCTAGACGAACTAGGGTCCCACTTCGATGCCCTGCTAAATCCGCTATAGGTGCATAACCCACACGAGACGAGAAAACTCTCTCGGATACCTGACTGTCGATGCATTTTTCGGATGAGGCATTTTTTGCAATTCACTTTCTTCTTGCTGATTTTTTTGGTTTGGGGAATATGCAGGAATCCTAGTCCCCAATCGCGCCATAACTTTCCTCAGCTCCTCCCAGCTTTTTATTCTACCAAGGAGCTCGTTTTTTGACGCAATACTCCCAATAGCCAAAGCAACACATTCCCCCAAATATATATCAACTTTTAGCCTGACTAAGAGACATACTCCTTCAAAGATACAGAATAGAGCCTAACACCACTCATCTTAAAGATCTATACTCTCTAAAGTAGAAATCAAGCATCAATCAAAACCCACTGCTTCATACCATGCTGTCCTGAAACGATTACTCAGATATACCGACTACATCCTTGGCACACCTCTCTAAACCCATGCCTTGGAAAAAAAAAATCACAGTGTGGAGTCCAACTAATATCCCCAAATTCCACCCATTACATAATCTAAAAACCCTCATACCCCATATACCGTCATAACGGCTAGTCTTACCCGGGTTGGTCTAACCCTGCCCCATACCCGCCCAGTTGATCTTCATCTATAGGGCATAGTGCCTCTTTCAAACGTCAATTTACATACACCCCATCATTGATCGAACATCGTACTGATTTCTCAAGGCTGGAGAAATTCATGAGTGCTTTATTTCTTATTCCGCGGCCGAATTTAGCCTTTGTGGTACACTCACTTACTCTCCCTTGTATTGATCTCAACTTAGATTCCCCTCAGAATGCAACATCAGATCCGTATACACGACGCCCTTTATTATCTATTACGTTCTCGAAAGCCAGGAATCTGCATGGAAGTCCCAGGATATAGGATCAAAGGATGATAATCATTCCCGAGGCATTATTTGAGACATATCCAGCTGACACAAGCCACTATTCTTATATCACCTAATATCACTTGCGCCAAGTCTCTGGGTATCTCAATTTCAACATTCTACACATCAGATTCAAATCCCTCAATTCAAGACATCCTATCCACCACTCTCAAAGAATCCCTTGAACCCCGCATTCCCAAGAACACCATCCACGTTAAATCACTCACTCTCACCAACCTCCTTCCCACCAATCAAAACCCTAACCTTAACCCCCCTCCCCTCCACCCAACTCTTCTTCTTCCCAACTTTCTCCACCCTTGCCACCTCCTTCAATAACTCCTCATCCTCTCCAAACCCTTGCAGAAACCCAAAATCAACCCATAAACCCTCTTTCTGTTTCTTTTTCTTCAGTTTCCCCCAATGACCCGTCAGTGTGACCCTCTCCTCTTTGATAACCCCCGCCGGATATACCAATGCTAGGACCGCGGCCACGCGTCCTATATATCGACACCACCATGCTGTAAATGGTGACACGAGGCTTCGGATGCGTGTGTAGAAGTCTTGCTCTGTAGGGCTGAGGGATGAGAATCCTCCATGTCGCTCACAGAGCAGTAGAGCGAGCATTGCCCGCTGCACATGACTGACGCCATGCACATTACCGAAGAGACCAGTTGTAGTACTTCTAAGAGCGGAACCAGCACGTAAGTCCTTTGGATAGCCTGCATGGACATACATGGCTTGAACGAAAGCCGTGAGAATGTTTTTATCGATGTCATGGTGGTTGTCATTGCCTTCTCTCTCTGGAAGTGCTGTTTCAAGCAACTCAACGAGTTGCTTAGTTGAATTCCCAGCATACATCTTCGTCACAGCAACAAAACCACTTTCCACCCTCTCCCTTGGCTCTAGACGTTGAAACAACACACCCTCCCTCACACCTCCCTGGCAAAACCTCACTGTCCCAATCCCCGGCAACGCTTCCTTCAAACAGTTAACTAGAAAAGCAACCGCGGGGACTTGATCGGCTCGTCTCTTCGATACGCGGAATATTTCTGGAGTTTCATCTGCTTGAGCGAGTTTAACTGTATCTTGAACCGTAGTTGTATCATGAAAAGAGGTAATAGAGGTTTCGAAACCGTTGATGATGGGGATTGGGTAAGGAGATATTGAATGAGTGGATAAGAGGATGAAACCCCAGCCCCTGAAGCCGCCGCCAGAAAGGTAAAGTGGGAGACCAGCTTGCTTGTTTTTCTGGTCAAGCAAGGCACGAGGTATCTGTAACTCATTTACCGCGTCCTCAAATTCCTTCGTCACTTGTTCCGAGAATACATGAACAGTACCCGTTTTCTCCGCCTCTTGCAATCTCAGGCTCAGAGCTGCAGCACCATAAGGCATACTGACGCTCCCACAATCCGGCATTGAAACATCCCCATTCTCTTGAACCATCACCCACGAGATCTGAACACTACCTCCTCCCAGATCCATAACGAGCCCATTGACCCTATCCCACGAACTAGCTATGCCGTACGCACCGACCCGACCCTCATCCTCTTTCGGAAGTACTTCCACTTCCCATCCCGTAACTTCTTTGATCCGTGTTACAAAGTCCTTGGAATTAGATGCTTTGCGGGTGGCTTCAGTGGCTAGAACACGGACTTGGGTGGGTGGGACGGAGAAATCGGAGAGAGTGTGTTTGAAACGGTGAAGGGCGGTTAAGACGGCGGCTATTGTGGTTTCGGGGATTGGTTGTGGGGAAGAGGATGTGGCTGAAGAGGATGGTGCATGTTGAGCACTATACAGCGAGATGGGAGCACGTGAGAGATAAATTGTTGGGAGGGTGCGTGGGGTTCCGTAACAGGGGTTTGTTGGGGGTGAGAGGTCGGTTATTGAGAAGCGGATCCCATTGCTGATTGTATGTGAGTTAAATGAATGAGAGGAATATTGAGTAAATAACGATATATGAATAATATTAGTTGACCTAAAACAAAAGAGAGAAATAGAGAAACAAAGAAGATAGCAACAACAAATAAATCGTATCAAAAAAACACTCACCTCCCCATATCAACCAACCCATAATAATACTTCGACCTTTCTTCTCCCATCATTCCCGTAGATATCTCAGTCCAGACAAACCTAGCTCGTACCACCAAGATCCCCAATCTGAAACACAAGATAAACAAAATCCTCCGCAGTCCCCTTAGAGAATCCGATCCGACGACCCCTCCTTAATCCTAACTGACAGGTGGTTCTAAAAATATCACCCTGCTAGGTACAAAGATAGGCCTCTTCTCGGTCGGACGAAAAATAAAAAGATTTTTTCTTTCCTCGAAAATGATGAAGAAGAAAAAAGATATCGTGATGATCAGTTACAGAGTGACAGCGGCGCTGGCAAGTTTGTGGATCTGTTGTGGATCTGTGAATCATGAGATGGACTGACGTCGACTTGCAGGGTGGCACTGGTGGGTTCTTGGACGCTCAAGCCAATTCTGGTCTGGCCGTACCATGTGGGAACTGCAAACACCATTTGGGTGCTCCACCTTGGCACATTTGCTTCGATGCAAGGCTTCGGCCAATCAGCACTTATTTTAACAAACTGCCACAGAGGTCAGTGATTAGTTGCCTTGAGATTTACCAAACTCCGAGCAAACGCGTTGGTATAGTAGATGTCGACTTCACAAACACCATATAATTATTCAAAGATCGTTATTTTGTATGAAAAAAATAGTCATTCATGACATTAAAAAATATCAAAAGAGCGCTCCCAACGGCAAATCCCAAGCGCCCAACTAAGCAACAACACTTTTCCGGACCTATATTTTCCCAAAAAAGTATCAAAAGAGGATGGCGTGTCCTTAACGGGTATCTGAATCCCAATCCATCCATGTAATAACAAAGCCCAGATTTTCCCTAGCCGGTCTAACATCTAAAAAGGTGCCGAAGTGAAGAAATGTGAAAGCTACCAGGTCCAGATGCATGCAGTCTAGAAGTAGTATAAAGGGGAAAAGGACAAGATGGCGAAGAAAATGAAGGCAAAGATGTGCTTGCGGTTGCGACGGCGGATAACCACGCAACTACAAGTGAGAAGTAGCGGCATGTCCGTGAAATGCATTGGTGGCGACATGGGCACCTCCGCTAGCGGTTGCGACAAGCTGAGCAACTTCGTCGCCGACGTTCTCCTTCTCATTGAAGGGGTCATACATGCGGTTCTTGATGTACTGGTCAAGCTGCTCGTCGGAGAGGTTGCGGAGTGCAAGTTCACGATCTACACCATTGGCCTGAGCAGCGCGGATGACACCACGGGTGACAGTAACACTGACTTCCCGGATGCGACGGATATCTGGGTACAACCAGCCGTCTGCGACTTCCTGCTCGTTAAGAGCAGTGGAGAGGGACTCGGCAGAAGCATAGATCATATCCTGAGTTACGCTGACGGCCTTGCTGAGGATGGCGCCGAGACCGATACCAGGGAAGACATACATGTTGTTTCCTTGGCCGGGAGTGAGGAGCTTGCCATTGTACTCGAGAGAGGGGAAGGGGCTGCCACTGGCGAAAAGCGCCCTGCCTTCGGTGTACCTGACGGCCTCCTCAAAGGTGCACTCTGATTTGGAGGATGGATTTGACAGGGGGAAGATGACAGGTCTATCGTTCAAAGCAGCCATCTTCTGGAGAATGTCTTTGTTGAAAGCACCGCCAATGGTTGAGAGACCCATGAGAATAGTTGGCTTGACGAAATCGATCAAACGAGCCAAACTCTGATATTGCCTGCCATTGTTGTCGTCACGTGCGAAGTAGACCTTGTGGTCCGCTAGCTTGTCTCCACGGTCCAGAGTGACGAGACCCTGCATACATGAATTAGCGGGGGTGAGACACAACGAGCGGCAATTGTCGGCTTACATTTGAGTCTACAAACCAAAATTTCCTTCGTGCCTCTTCCTCGGTCAAACCTTCTTTGATAAAGAATTCGACGATTTGCTTTGCCACACCAACACCAGCGCTGCCAGCGCCCAAGAAAATTGCACGATGGTCTTTGACGGGGACGCCACTAGCCTTTACGGCGTTAATAAATCCACCGACAATAACGGCACCAGTACCCTGGACATCATCATTGAACATGGTGTAGGTGTTCTGGTAGCGCTCAAGGGAGGGGAAGGGGTTCTTGAAGTCCTCGAATTGGACAACGATGCTATTGGGAAGTCAGTACAAAAACTGCATGCACATGGTATTGGAAGATACTCACCCAGGCCAGCGCTCGTTGAGAGCAGCCATCAATTCATCCAAGAATTCTTTCTCCTGCTCAGGGGTAACCTTTGGCATACGGCTTCCCATGTACAGTGGGTCTTCCCGGAAGGCCTTGTTGTTGGTACCCAGATCTAGAGTGAGGGGAAGAGTGGCGTCGGGTCTAATACCGGCACAAGCAGTGTACAAGCAGAGCTTGCCAACTGGAATGCCCATACCATTGACACCCAAGTCTCCCAGACCGAGAATACGAGATCCGTCTGTGACCACGGTGATCTCAACATTGTGAGGCCAGTTCTGGAGGATGTTGTGGAGGTTGCCGCGGTCATGGTATGAAAGGTAGAGACCCTCTGGCTGGGTCCAGATCTCGGACCATCGAACACAGGCTTCACCGACGGTGGGGGTGTAGATGATCGGGGTCAATTCCTATCCGAAGCGTCAGCAAGCAAGTCTCGGGAATGTACATTTTGGGTATTTCCCGGACTTACCTTGATGTTCTCCGACATCAATCGGTAGAAGAGGTGGACGTTGGTGGCACGCAAATGAGTGAGATATTGGTACTTCTCAATTGG
Source organism: Rhytidhysteron rufulum CBS 306.38 (assembly GCA_000467735.1). Classification (NCBI taxonomy): domain Eukaryota; kingdom Fungi; phylum Ascomycota; class Dothideomycetes; order Hysteriales; family Hysteriaceae; genus Rhytidhysteron; species Rhytidhysteron rufulum. Next base: position 17,545 of record AJFL01003274.1, read on the forward strand.
TGTAGGCTTCATCGCCAAAAGCTTGAGACCTGTAGCTGATTAGATTGTGGGCAGTTCCTCGAGCGGTGGAGTGTCCTACATCGCTGCGCTTGAATCTCGAAGCTCTCGACGGCCGGGGGAGTCAGACCGTATGTGCGGAGGTACTGGCGGACCTCTGGAGGATTGGCAGTGTCGTAGTCGCCGCTCCTGTAGCAGCGCTGTTAGCGAGTGAGGGAGTGAGGGGTGGAGGGAGGACACATACGTGGTGCTGAGCTGCCTGGGTGGTGAGGAGGGGCGCGAGGGCGCATTGATGTTTGCCTGTGGTTGAGCCATGGATAGAGAAGCCATTGTGCGGAAGTGCCTGCGGGAGAGGGAACGGTGGGCGAGAAAAGATGAAGTGGAATTCCGGAGGGGAAGACCAGCTTTTATGAGGGTGTTCATTAGCATTGACGGGACAGCAATAATCAGGGTGAATGCGACAGTCACGGCATTTGAATGAGACGTGGATCTGGGAGGGAAAACAGCTACAAGTCCGAAGGGGTGATTCACCACGGACTACGGTAGGGAGTAGATGGCAACTGTGGGGAGCCTATCGGAAGGGCATAGAATTGCTAGAAAGGTCAGTCGAGCCCGCGGCGGTAGGCAAGGGGAGGGGGAAGCGGCAGCGGCGTTGCAGCGTGCTCCAGCGAGCTCCAGCGTGCTAGGGCTGCGCTGGTTCGTCGTCTTCTGCTGAGAGAGGCCTCATACCGATGCTGTTACAAAAAATTCCAGGCCGGGAGACAGGGCCAAGCTACGTCTTCGACCGACGCCGCCTGCCACGAGGCGCCGAGTGATCCTTGCAGCGCCGCAGGGCGATGCCATGTCGCAGGGATTGCACGCCCGCCATCCCCCACGATTCGTGATCGGGCAAATCGGGCGTCGGGACAGGTCGGGTTCCACGATAATTCCTCGCACCGCGCCCGCTAAACACCATTCCTCGACCTGCACCGTCGACCACCACGAAAACTCGACTGCCCACGGTTCACCCTCGTTGGGAGACCTCGACCCTCTCACTAGCACTTGCTGCCACTTGCAACGCGGCCGTTAACCCTCGCCGGCTGCTGCATGTGAAGGATCGTGGGCATGGATGAGGTTGCTGCTCCGTCATCGCCTCCGATGTCCCGTTACAGTCATACTGGCTGCCATGCTCTACTCTGCCCCCGTTGCGAGGGCCCTGCTGGAGATCCTCTACTAGGCACGCAAGACGCCCTTTGGGCCACAATAGCAACGCCGTTGTTCAGGCAGCGTTTCGTTGCAACAAGCGCTAGCGATGAGGCATTTCTTTTTGGATCGCCCGCACACAGCCAGCTCTCGAAATTGGAGACAGCCCTAGGGTAAAAAAATGGCTCTGCAATTTGCGACGGATATGGTATGATGCCACCCGACCCTCGCAAGCGACACCTGTTTGTCGCGCAGGCTGTCAGCGTTCAAGCATTGGCAGCTTCTGGAACCCGCCCAGGAGGCTCCTTTTCTGTCATCCACTGCGCGCCCGAGAGACTGCTGAGCCTGCTGGAAGGCCCCCCGATGCTCTCATCATGCACAATGAGCACACCGACAACTCTTGACTCTGCGCCTGCTGCTAGACTTACATTCCCCGTTCCATTTCCCGCCCGCCATGCTGCTGAGACACTGTGTTGAGAGAGGGGAGAGCCGATGCTTAATGTTGCAGAATACGGTGTAGTAGTAAACAAACGACCGACAGGGCCTGCAGAATCCCCATGCTCCTAGATCCTTCCTGTGCCGTTGAGGTCCCGATTACCACGGGTCCGCGGTTGGGTATTTGGCGCATTGCGATAGGGGAATGATAAGATGCTTTTTTTGCTCCAGCTGTGAGACAAAGTGATTTTCCCATAGCCGGTGCCGGTTGTACGATGCTGCACTGCTACGGTGTTGTAAATAACAGTAGAGCCGTTGTCTGGCAGGCCATCTCACTGCCATCTGCGATCTTTGATCTTTGTTGGAGATTCATGCAGGACTAACATGGTCAGGTGCGAGGCTACGGCTCGCTCCGGCCACTGGTAAAAACTGGAGAAGAACTGCTGCTCCCCAACCTCCCAAGTCTTTGGATGCGGGGAAAGCTTCAGGAGTCTTGGAGGGCTTGAACTCCTTTCGTCCCGGGTCAACATCCACGCTGGCCTAGGATGTAGATTGTCGGAATGTCTGGACGTGGCGCTCCCAAAGTAGCAATCTGTCGCGTTCTCCATAATTCCTTGCTTCCCCCGCACATGGGAATATCATCGCCCACTCAACCACTTCTTCCAGAGTCGATCATCATTGATTGATCAATTTTGTGGCCTTGTTGAGTTTTGGGGACGTCTCCCACATCCGCATGGTGTTGTCGGATGGTGAAGAGGATGGGAGGGAAGCGCCAAGCAGGATTTTCACGCGTTTGCTGCAGAACACGGTTGTGCGTCGGCGGCATGACAGGCGAGTCCAACGTGCAGGACGACGAACCATGATCGATCTTGGCGCCCGTCGCGATGACGTCCGTCTCTAAACAAACCTCATCATTGACCATCGTGAACGTGTTCAGCTCTCCACCTCCCATCAACCACCAGTATGAGCTATTCATGCTGATTCTTTCGATCCAATTCATCCCGCTGATTCTCTTCCCCGTGTCTTCACGCCAAAATGTCTTCTTGCTTTGGATTCAGGAACTCTAATACTGGTGATCGCGCACCGCTCCTCCCACAATATGAAGATGACACCGCCTTGCAAAGGCAGCTTCATCAGAAGCTTCACTCCTACCAGATGATTCGCGCCCTTTCAAAGGGATTCATGCCATCGAATGAGCAGGTCATAATCAACTTGAGAACCTTGCTGGCCGCCGATATCCTCAACCCCGATAACCCAGATCTTAGCGATTCTGGTCGATTACTCGTCAAATACAGCAAACAGTGGCTCCGCGAATTCATTGAGCTTCTCCAGCACAAGAATGGCGAGGATCAGATACAGGACTTTATTTGGTACCTTTCAAAGTCAAGAGTGTCCGTTGATGTAGACGATATTGCGAATAGGGCGTCCAAAGCCAAAGCTAAGGCAGATACGGTAGCTGGTGAGTTTGGGCAAGAATACTTCCCGAGAACCTGAACATAGAATAATGACTAATAAATGATAGCCTACCAAAGCCTCCGAACTGTCGGATCTCTCCTTCTAACTAATTCTGATTTCCGCCTGTTCCTTTCCGACCTGAACGTAGTTGGTCGTGAAGTGTTCCGAGATACTGCATTCACACTATCTTCGGTGGCAGAGGATACCGGCAAGAGGTTGGGGCCTTCACAAGAGGAACAGAGGAAACTGAAGGAGCCAGGAGCCGACGCCAATGGTCGAGCTTCAACCGAGGATCTCAATGACAGCATGATCGAGGTTGCGGATGTTCTTGGTGATGGCGCCAGCAAAATAGCCAAGGAAGCAGAACACAGCCTAGCTGATAAGCTTAGCGGTGATGAAAAGGAAACACTCCTATATCGCCTTAAACAGGTTATTTTGAACTTGAGAAAGCGGAAAGATTACTCAGACTCGGTGTCTACACTCTCTTTACTCCTACAACGATATGCTTTGGTTTATTCTCGTGCTGTAGAGGAAACAATCAGCACAACCCAAGAGGATGTACACGAAAATCTTGCCATGGACAAGGCGGTCAAGAATTTCTGGACGTTCCTGAGCTCATTCGGCGAAAGAGAAGAGTGGGAGAAACTCGAGGCATCGTTTGGAAAAGTCATGCAGCACTCGCAGAAAGACCCTGAGTTTGAAAAATTATTGACGGAAATAGGTAATTCATTACAGAAGCTGCTAACTGATCCTGCCTTTCTTGATCATGCGGACGAAAAGTTCCAAGAATTGAGGGAAAGGTCTCGGGGTGTGGGCACGGAATCATCCCTCCGTAAAGATGTGGATGATTTTCTGGGACAAGCACAGAAAACATTCGAATCCGTTCACCGTGATCAAGATATTGCAAAAGTCCTCAAGACGTCCTTACAAATCTTCCACATTCTATCCCCCGCCCATACCTACGCAAACGGAGAATTATTCACCGATGCGATCAATGTCTTCGTTCCGCTATTTATCCAAGCGATTCAATATGTCCCAATTCCACGCCTCGAAGTCTCTACTCCAGAAATCGACCTTCTACTCGAGAACCTAATCATTGAACCCGGGCGCACAATCAACCACACTTCCTTCCTACCCTTCCGTTTTCGTGTCGAGACCTACAATGACCTTGAAATCCGCAAGGCCCGCTTCCGCACAACATCCAAAGTGACCTCCCTCATGACTATCAAAATGGATGGGCTCTCCCTCCGTGCCGATGAAATCGGGTTTCTCTTGCGTGCTCACTCCGGTCTTCTTCGTCTCGCAGACGAGGGTATCGCTTCCTTCCACCTCGACGAACGTGGCATCGATATCCACCTAGACGTTGAAATCGCAAAAGAGAAGTTGGAAAAGATACTCACGCTTAAGGCTGTCAGGGTGCATATTCATCACCTCTCCTACACGCTCCGTCAATCCAAATTCTCCTTCTTCGGCTGGCTTCTGAAACCACTCCTCCGGCCTGTCATCCGCAAAGTCATGGAAATGCAACTCGCCCACGCTATTGCCGATGGTATTCACGCCGCAAATCGTGAGTTGCTCTTCGCGAGGGAGCGACTGCGCGCAACTCGCATCTCGGATCCAGATGATCTAAGGACCTTTTTCAAGGCTATTATCACTAGACTGACACCAGAAGAGGATCCAGACCTGTATACCAGGATAGGCATCACAGAACCTGGACAAGGCATATTCAAGGGCAAGTATGCCCCTGGTAGCGTAGTGAAGCTTTGGAATGAGGAGGCTGTGAGGGCGGGTGAGAGAGTCGACGACTATGATGCTGGCGGCTGGAGAAACGAGATTTTCGATACGCATACGGCTTATATGACTTAGGTTCGTAAATCATGAGTTTTCTTTTTTCTTTTCTCTTTCGGACAAGATTGATGAGCTGGTGGTTAATGTCTATGTATCATTACGGGGCTGTATGATACGTGTGGTATTCCCATTCTTCAACGGAAATTGTATATGGATATGACATGCATAAGGGGGAGTTTTTTTTGGGATTTGGGAATAGGGTTTGGGAGGCACATTCTACGAAGTACACATGAGGGTTCTCTTTTCCTTATCTTAATTTGCACCAGTACATCTATATGATAGGTAATACGTAGACATGAATAGTGATGATCGTTTTATTCCTATCTTTCACTCTTAATGACTTGCTTGCTTGATATGGGCTTGTGATGTATGATAGTGATACTTCGCTTTTCTAACCAATTCAATAGCTGCATATGTATTTATTATAATTTTAGTGACCAATAAACTATCACTTTAACTCATTTATTATGTTCGTTCGGCTTTTCAAATGATATCTCAGTAATTAAGTAGTGTGACTATTATTTTGTCATTTCTAGGAATGGATAGATAAAGCAGGTCAGGGACAACAAACAGGAACTTAAAAACATACTTGAAGAAAGGAGGTAATGAAGTATCTATCTTTAGTGCCTCGTTTTGTCAGTGTATCGGTAGGATAATAAAACGTTGTATGTGATATAACTTCATCATGAGGATGAGTGAGTGATAGATTGATTACTTTAAGTTACGGAAAATGATATAAGAAACGAGTATTAGGATATGTACGTTGCTGTGGATGGCGCTAGCTGATATCATATTTAGGTGTATATGTTGTAGAGTATGTGATGGGATCGCTAATTGATTGTCCAGGTTTTGGTGTTTATTAGTTTCAGAGTTAATTGACAGCACTCAGCACAACAAATTGCAATCACATAGACACAATAGTTTTCTAAGTCCCCTTTTCAATTAATTCATCGAAGGGAAAGAAATTTTGCTAAGAGGATATCTCGAGTCGTTATGAACAATCATGAGTACAATGTACATAGGAGAAGAAAAAAAAAAGAGGAAAAGGAAACGACCCTCTGATGAGAACCAAATGCACTGATGAGAATAAGACTTGATATCCATCTCTTGGTGATTATCCAGCGTAATCTGACTGCCTGGAAGAAAAAAGTCCGAAAACCAGCTCTGTGAAGAAATGGTCAAAGACCTAAGGGAAGAGCATTTTGAAGGGGGAATTAGGAAATTATCCTCCAGAATAGTGACCTTTGCGTCTAGAACCCAAAACGCCCGAATACTCGATGAGAAAATGTCAACAAGTTAGAACCCTGTTGTCCCTGAACGCCCCATTGAAACATATACCAAGTTCATTAAGAGGCTTCCCAGTAACATTTTTCTCGTGGTATCCTTCGCAAATCAAAATCGCTTGCTTGCTCGTATCGAAAGTGGTGTTAAGTAGAATTGTTGGAATCGTCTACCTAACAATACCATCGTTCGCCTTGTTTGGTGGAGGTCCGGGAGGTGGAGTATAGACGTCCTCACCACCGCGTTGGTTGTGGTAGGCAGCTTGCGGAGATTGAAGTTCGATACCGTTTTGTTGTTGGTTGTAGTAGCCTTGGTTCGCACCGGCCGGTTGGTCGTTACCGTAGTAGCCGGCGTTGCTCGCAGTATATGGGGGTGCTGGTTGGTTGCTGTAGTATGGTTGTTGAGTGTTGTATGCTGGAGGCTTTGCGGCCCATCCGGTACCGTAGTAGGGTGTTCGACCTTGACGACGTCGACGTCGTGCTAAAACGCAGCTGAAGGACTATGGTTAGCAACGGACAGAGTTGGTCTTGCACGCTGTGCCACTTACGCGCAGATGAAGAAGAAGAGGAAGAATCCGACAACGATGACGGCCAGGACGACCCAGCGCACCCATGAATTCCATGCGCTTCTATGACAACGGACTCTGCCATCGGCGTATTGGTAACATCTGGTGGCCATATTAGGTTAGGGTGGGTAGAGAGAAGGATAGCAACAGAAGAGCTAAGCTGAGGACGGAGTTGTAGGTGGGGGTTGGTGAATGTACGTGTGAAGAAAGGAGTTGGAATAATAGTGATGTATGCAGGGAAATTGTGATACAGGGACGACAGGGTGATATAAAGGGCCCCGGGAGCGGAAGGAAAGACAAGGCAAGACTTACTCGTCACCGTAGTAGTATCTAGGATTAAGAGCGGGCATCTTGGCTGAGGTTGGCTGACGACAAGATGTGTAACCGGAGAAAGATGGGCAACAAAACGGACAGGAGTTGGCGGGAATCTGAATCACCGCTGGGGATCAAGACGGACGGTGGTTGGTGAGTTTGAGGTGTGGAGGGAATGGAGGGAAACAAAGACGACTGTCTTGATAAATGCGGGAGAGGCGATGACGAATTATGTATGCGGAGAGCAGGGATCCAGCTTCGCTCTAGTACCATCATGGATCTTAGGACCTCCCCACAGCCACATTCAGAGGCTTGGCTCACCTGTTCATGATCACCTGCGAGCAACGGGTGATGGGCGATGCAAGTCGAAGCGCAGCGAAGAGAAGGCCCGCCCGATGAGGTTTATTGGAAACCACAATTGGATATTCCAAATCCCACTCTTTCTTCCTTCCTTTCTTCCAATCTTCCAAAGCGAGGCTGAAATCCGGTCGCAACATCTTGGGCGCGTCTTACTACGGACTACCTATGCTGATGTTGCCCAGCCCCTCCACCCTCCACCCATGCCTTGCTTTCTCATGCCAAAGGCTGTAACGGAACGTGGAAGCCGATTAGCGGCCTTGGTTTGTTCTTGTCCGGCAAAAAGTATGGTCGATCCAACTAATGGCATGCTCGTCTGCTCCGCTTAATCCTCTGGACGGTGTTTGAGGCTGAGGTGGCACCCGTTCTTGATCGTTGTCGTGGCGGAATCCGTGGGAAACGGCGAGGGCTGACGTGGAATGTTGGTGGGCTATGCTGAGCTTGACGTTCTTTAGGGCTCGCGTCTTGGCGATGAATTGCCTGTTCCTACTCATCCGGCCTCGCAACCTTCGATCGCAGCCCATATTTTTTTCAACTATAAAATCTAGCGCATCTTCTTTGCGATGCTTACACATTCGTAAAAACTTACACAGCCTTCGCCGCTAAGGCCTTTACAAGAATCTCGCATTCTAACACATGATTTGAGTTTTGACTGACTAACCACCGCGGCTGACTTGACGAACCTCAGGTTACAAAAGCAAAGGTCATGATTGATCAATTCTGCTCAATAAATAGATGGCAAACCCTCAATAAACTTCATGCAAGCCTGTCTTCCGGATTGAACCATGTCTTATTGTCAAACGGTATCGGCATGCATGCATGCATGCTTCGGATTGATATTGAAAGGGCATTCACCGAGCATGCATGCATGAATGATAGATAACGTGCCTTGGGACATTCCGGAACATTGCCAAGATACCAGTAGACAGTGCAGTCTGAGGTACGAGTTGAAGCCTTATATTGTGAATGATTATTCAGAAGAACCTCAGGCAGTCATTAGTTAAAAGGGAGTCTAGGTCCAGTTCAGTTAGCACTGGGCAGCCAGCAACTGTTGTTCGCAAGCCACATTGCCCATGTCCCCATGTCCCCATGTCATCCCCAGATGGAATCTTTAGAAGCTTCCAAGCCCGTTCTCGCGCGAATGGGCCCTGGAGTCCCTTACGCGAAAGAAAGACCCACCACTCAATCCTTCAACGCGCGATCAACATTCACCATCTCCACTCCGCACGAGTTCTGCACGCGAGAGAAATCGGGGAACAGGGCCAATCCGGCAGGGATATCCAGGACGCGGAGCCTTCACGCCTGAACTCGTCCTAACAAGCAAAGACGGGTTGGCCAATCGGCATCCACACATGCCCTGGTCAGCTTTAGCTTGATGCGCGATGTGTTGGCAGCTTGTAGAAGGGCGAAAGAAATAATACTGTTGCTTGCCAACCCAGCTTTTCTTTGCTCCTGAACAATTCTCTTGCAAATCTCCCTTTATGCGACAGCAATCATGTCCAACAATGGGCTCCGCCGTCGCTGCTCGGCCGCCCTGCGTTTGTTGTCGACATCTCCTGTTCGCTGAACCCGCAATTCCCTTCGCCGCTCGTCTTGTTCCACTCACGATGCGCCGCCATGCGCCATGACAGCCTTGCGAATCACCACTGCGCCTGGATGCGGAGCGGTTAGGCGACCAGTTCGATTGCTTGCTCCTGTGGCCCATCACATTCACGCGACAATCACTGCGAAAGATATGGACAATGGATCTCATTATCCGATTCGGGATATCTGTTCGAATTCCGTTCCCCGTCGCCAGGCCCAAAGAACAGCAAAATGATACAATAGAGAAAATGTCACGATAAACCCCAAACGCTCGTCGCCCTGCCGTCAAGAATGTGGAACACTACCAAAATGCCCGCCTGCAAGAATGAAACTATGAAACACACAGGAAATGTGCTGAGCTGGGGAATTCAGATGGCCATCGCTAGCCTGCAGATCATGCTGCCCGTCTTTCCGTCAATTCGTGAAAATCATTAAACAATGTCGTATAAAAGTTCGACTGCCGTACCCCTAAGAACGTCCAAGTCGCCCTTCGAAATCGTCAAGCCATCAGAGAAAATCCCAAATCCTAAGTAAAGTCTGACCTCTTAGCCGACCGCTAATGGTAGCAACAGAGAATGCCTACCTTCAACAAATTCCAAAATCCATCCATCTATTTGCTAGATCGAGCGATCAACCATTGCAACACGGCATCAAGATTCGTCTCCTCCTTTGCGCTTATGCCATAGCAGCTAACCTCTCGGTGCGACACCGCCTTCAGATTGAGAGCTTCGATCAGCTCGTCAACCGAAAGCTTATCGGGCAGGTCGGACTTATTGCCGAGCACCAGAAGTGGTATCCCTTCCAAGGCAGGCTTCTCAAGCAATAGCTTAAGCTCCTCACGTGCAACAGGCAAGGCCTCTCTATCGGCTGAGTCGACGATGAATCTACGGTACTCCAATCAGGAACGAAGTTTGAGGGTTCATGAGTCCCTTACACAATGGCATTCACCCCCCGACAATATCTCTCCCACATCGATCGGAACCTGGGCTGACCTCCAAGGTCCCAGCTTCATAACCGAGCGAAGTCAGCAGACACCCCCCCAATATGAACGTTCATAATTCAGACCCACACCTCTGGTTCAAGCAGGTTTGACATGACAAGAGATGGAAGGGCGTGACCAAAGGTTGGAAAGGAACTTACCACTTCAGAGTAACATGGCCCTTCTGGACACGCTTCATGTTGAAGCCAACGGTAGGGATGGAGCTATGCAGGCTAGATCAGCAATGGAACGCAGCAAACTCGAGTGCGCCATGGGTGCGGTGAATGGGCGGAAGCATGAGCGGGACAATTGGGACAAAGGCCTGCACAACATGATGCGACGCGGACGTACTCAATGGTGAATTCCCCACCCTAAAACCAATCGGTTAGAACGATCCCGTCAATAATGTACCCGCGACGTTGCACGGGGATCTTCCCAATACGGCAGAGACTCACCGCCAGAACCCTCAGCAAAGAGGTCTTGCCAGCATTTTGCAGACCGATCATAGTGATGTCCATCTCAGTGGCCCTGTGAAGTGAGAAGGATCAGTGACAGGAACTTGTTTGCTTTTTTGATCTCTCGCTTTTGCTTTTTCTGTTTGGTAGGAATTTGATGAGGAGAAGGCAAAGAGAGCTGCGCAAGGCACCGATGGAATGGAGAGCAGTCCAGAGGTAGGAGAAGCCGCGCAGCTTACCAGAACAGGCGTAAGAGCCAGTCGTAGATGCGTCGAAAGAAGCCGGCCATCGGAGCGATGTTTGGATCGTGGTTGGGGTTGCTGGTGGAATATGTTGCGTGAATTGCTTCTGGACGAGCAGCAGGCAAGAGGTCTGGGATTCTGAGATCCTTGCTGCGGGGTGATTTTGGGCTGTGTATAGGGCGATTATGAGGCAGAATAGCAACGAACGTAGAAAATGCTCAGTGCCCCAGGCACAATCAATGGTATCAAGTCTGGGACCGAAGAGTGACTTGAGAGAAGGAATCTACGCCGCCCCCAGAAGTCTACGGGTAGTGGTCTTGTGTTCCCACGCCCGAGGAGCCGCTGGCCAAGCCTTCTAGCAGCTCGCCCACGTGATGTTTTCTCTTATCGATAGCTGGGGGGGACTAAACGCGGAAGCTTGAATTTTTCATTCGCATCCATCGCATCCATCCCAGGCCATTCGCCAATTTTCTTCTTCTGGTGAACGGCCAGCGGACCTTTATACTGTCGCTTTCCACCACCCTCTGCTTCCACGCAACTAGCGAGCTACAGCGGCCGTTTGCTCAATTGATTATTACACTCGCGCAATTTATGCCCTACCATCTTTCGTGCCAGCAGTAGCAGCAGTAGCAGTAGTGGTAGCTCGAAGCCTACCGCAGCAGCAACATGGCTCCCTCCGCGACCACCACCACTAATACTGACACCAAATGGTCGGTCGAGTTCGACACCGCCCGCCGCCAGAAGCTCTTTCAGAACCCTCCTAAAGACAGGACCGCCTATCCTACCCTCGCTGCAGCAATCGAACCGCACATCCACTCGTTCAATGCGATCCTCGAGAGAGGCGGACAGCTCGAGCAGGCGCTCAAGGACATAGGCACCAAGGTCTTCCTCGACGGCGACCCATACGGCCAGCCCGAAGAGTACCCGCAAAGAAACAGACTGAGCGTACGGATACGAGAAGTCTTCCTGGACAAGGCAGTTTTGCCCATCACCAACAAAGTCGCGCTCAAGACTCGAAACATACTACCGGCGGAATGCCGCGAGCGACACGCTACATACAGAGGCACTCTAAGGATCCGAGCTGAGTGGAAGGTCAACAATGGAGAGTGGCAGGAGACAATTCGAGATTTGGGCAAGGTCCCTATCATGCTGAGAGTGAGCGCCGAGTGCAGAGACACCAATAGAGAGTAGGAAGCTAATACAATAACCTAGTCAAACCGGTGTCACCTCGAGAATATGACCCCAGACCAACTCGTCGGGGCCAAGGAAGAAACCGAGGAGCTCGGTGGATATTTTATCGTAAATGGCATTGAGAAGCTGATAAGAATGTTGGTGGTAAACAGGCGTAATTATCCCATGGCCATCATTCGTCCTTCATTCAAGAACCGTGGCGCCTCCTATACCGATTTCGGTATCCAAATCCGATCAGTACGCCCAGATCAAACCTCGCAGACCAACGTCCTACACTACCTTTCCGACGGAAATGTCACTTTCAGGTTTTCGTGGAGGAAAAATGAATTTTTGGTTCCAGTTATGATGGTCTTGAAGGCTTTGGTGGAAACGAATGACCGCGAAATCTTCGAAGGCATTGTTGGTGCGGCAGGATCGAAGGGACTTGAAGAGAAGCAGTTCGTGACCGATCGGGTGGAATTGCTCCTACGAACATACAAGGTCTATGGGCTACACTCTAAAGCAAAGACGAGGGCATACCTGGGCGAAAAGTTCAAGGTTGTCCTTCAAGTTCCAGAAGACACCAGCGACGAAGAGGCCGGTGCCCAGTTCCTCCGCAAAATCGTACTTCCACATTTGGGCTGTAATGATGTAACGGAAAGCCAAAATGCTGACAAGTTCAAAATGATGCTCTTCATGATCCGGAAGCTCTATTCCTTAGTTGAAGGAGAGTGCGCCGTTGACAATCCTGATGCGGTGCAAAACCAAGAAATTCTCCTCGGTGGCCACCTTTACGGACAGATCCTGAAAGAGCGATTGGACGAGTGGCTTAACTCGATTCGCGGAGCACTTCTGGAATGGGGTCGCAGGAATAACTGGTCACCTTTTACCTCGGAAAAATTTCTGGGCGACTTTCTCCCCAGAATCCTGCGCAAAACGAATGAGAATATCGGACAAGCTTTGGAGTACTTCCTCTCTACCGGAAACTTGGTCAGCCCTACTGGCTTAGATCTCCAGCAAACTGCAGGTTTCTGTGTTGTTGCGGAAAAGATTAACTTCTTCCGTTTCATCAGTCACTTCCGAATGGTTCACAGAGGTGCATTCTTTGCTCAATTGAAGACAACAACTGTGCGAAAGCTGCTCCCAGAAAGTTGGGGTTACCTATGTCCTGTTCATACGCCTGACGGTAGCCCCTGCGGACTGCTCAATCATCTTGCTCACAAGTGTAAGATTGCTACTCAGAACGTTGATGCCTCGCAAATTCCTTCTCTCGTCGCCCAACTTGGTGTATCCAACAAATCTTCTGCATCTTTGACTGAAAGTGTGGTCGTACAATTGGATGGACGAATACTAGGATTCTGCTCTCCAAAGCAAGCCAAGACCATCGGTGACACTTTACGGTACTGGAAAGTGGAAGGTAACCACGGTGTCCCACTAGAGCTTGAGATCGGTTATGTGCCAAACTCCAATGGTGGCCAATATCCAGGTGTCTACATGTTTTCACAGGCCGCCCGAATGTACCGACCCGCCAAATATCTCCCACTTGAGAAACTCGATTTCGTTGGGCCTTTCGAACAACCTTTCATGTCAATAGCCTGTACGGAGCCAGAGGTCATCTCAGGAGACTCTACACATGTCGAATATGACCCTACAAACATTCTTTCGATTGTTGCTAACCAGACCCCATTCTCTGACTTTAACCAATCTCCCCGTAACATGTACCAATGCCAGATGGGTAAACAATCTATGGGAACACCTGGCTCAGCTCTCCGTTACCGAACAGACAACAAGACATATAAGCTACAGACTGGACAAACACCTATTGTACGGCCACCGCTTTATAATGAATACGGTCTCGACAATTTCCCCAATGGTACAAATGCCGTTGTTGCTGTCATTTCTTACACTGGTTACGACATGGACGACGCTATGATTCTTAATAAATCTGCCCACGAGCGTGGCTTCGGTCATGGTACAATCTATAAGACAAAAGTGTGCGACCTCGAAGAAGGACAACGCCGAAGTCGTTCAAAGGTTATTCATAAACTCTTCGGTTTTGCTCCTGGTGGCCTTGTTCGTGCTGAATGGAGAGAGAAACTCGATGATGACGGTTTCCCACACATTGGTGCCGAGGTCCGTCAAGGCGATATCATTGCTGCGTGGCACACTGTTTCATTCGATCCATCCACCGGCGAATACATCAATCGTGATGGGCAAACTCAGTTCTTCAAGTACAAGGAAGATGAAGTAGCTTTCATCGAAGAAGTGCGAATCCTCGGTGCGGAAACTGGAACCGAGCCATGCCAAAGCATCAGCGTCAAACTACGGGTACCGCGTTCCCCAGTCATTGGTGACAAATTCTCCTCTCGCCACGGTCAGAAGGGTGTTGCCAGTCAGAAATGGCCTGCTGTAGACATGCCATTTTCCGAGTCTGGCATCCAACCCGACGTCATCATCAATCCTCACGCTTTCCCGTCCCGTATGACTATTGGTATGTTCGTCGAGTCTCTCGCTGGCAAAGCAGGTGCTCTCCACGGTCTGGCTCAAGACTCAACCCCCTTCAAATTCAACGAGCGCGACACAGCTGTTGATTACTTCGGTCACCAGCTTATGAAAGCCGGATATAACTACTACGGTAACGAGCCCATGTACTCGGGTATCACAGGTCAGGAACTAGCCGCGGACATCTACATTGGTGTGGTGTACTACCAGCGTCTACGTCACATGGTTAACGACAAATACCAAGTGCGTACCACGGGTCCCGTGAACCAACTGACGGGTCAACCCATCAAGGGTCGTAAGAAGGGCGGTGGTATCCGTGTCGGTGAGATGGAACGTGATGCGCTACTTGCTCACGGCACAGCCTTCTTACTCCAAGACCGTCTGATGAACTGCTCAGATTACACGAAGGCTGCTTTATGTCGCAGATGTGGCTCTTTCCTTGCTACCGCCCCAACCGTCAGCGAATTCGCGAGGAACAAGAAAGGAACCGGTATCGTAAGGTGCAGGAGGTGTGCTAAGAAGGCCGAGGGTATTGAAGCCAAGAGTGATGTCTGGGAGGATGGTGAGGGGCTTAGATGGACAGGTGGCGAGGACGTCGCTGTCGTGGCTGTGCCTGGTGTGTTGAAATTGTTGGATGTCGAGTTGGCTAGTATGGGTGTCCGGATGAAGTTCAACGTCGACCCTTAAAGAGTAATTATGTTAGAGTGTGGCATTTTGAATGGCGTCTAAAAAGGATATCAAGTCAGTATGTGGAGTTCATAGCGTATTTAATTCTGTTTATGATTCGTTCAAGTCCATTATAGAAGCATCTCTTCTACCCATTGATATTGAATAGAACAAGTAAATACACGAAGGGAAATGTTGAATCCATATAACCCTCATAACTCCATCCAAACGCCTTAAAACCAAAACTCCTCACTCATCAAACACTCATAATTCGCCTACCCCTACCCCAAATCACCACCCTCCTAAAACAACAACCCCCCCAACAACGCCCCCCCAAGAAAA
>AJFL01003277.1:0-10097 GCA_000467735.1 Rhytidhysteron rufulum CBS 306.38
CAAGCCATTAAAAAAGCCATGGTTTAAAAAAAATTTGGGTATTTTTTTTCGTTGACCACGCCACCACCACCAACCCATCAGCCTTGGAAAACAAGCAGGAAGACAGCGCCGAGTGAAGTGCACAAGACGGACCTTGCCCGCATGTAGTTTGACTCAAGACCGGCGGCATCTACGTAGGTGGAGGGAAGACGGTTATGTCCATGCCATCTAGAAAGTCGGCGCCTTTTTCGCAATTCGCTACCTATCGATGGATTGCATCGGTATGGTATGGTATGGTACCGTATAGTATATCTGCCGATAACTAGATCAGCTTGACAAGCAGGAAAAACCCCAAGTACCATGGCCCTTGTGCGCCGGTGGTTGAACCTATGAGATCAAGCCTTGGAATGGCGAACCCTCGTTAGTATGCCGGATTGGGATTGGCCATGGCAGAAAATCAATATATCCATTACCCGGCTTTTGCCTTGTGTTCCTCAGCAGCAGCGGTAGTAGCAGCCAGCAGCCAGCAGCAAAGCAGCAGCAGGATTTCGGCCCAGCTTCCGGTTATGCGGTTTTGCATGCAGCCCTACCTAACCGTTGGCGTACCACCACGTCGAGGGATCAAGGGAGCGAGCAAGGGCAGAGAAAGTCTATCGATTATGATGAATGACCGAAAGAAAGAACAGGCGAGAGTTCTCCCATCCGCCCTGAACACGTTCATGCACAAAACTTCGTATCGAAAAAGTCGAACTCCACATGTTCAGAAAGGTTCCGAAGGGTCGCGAGCTCTCGACGCAGGAACCCGAGTTACGCTCACGCATTTCCATTTCCCTCTAAACATTTCCCCGAAGAAAGCAAAAAAAGAAAAAACCTTTTTGGCGTGCACTCGTGTTCGAGACCAATAACCCTTCGTATTTACAAGACAAAAAAAAGGCGCGTACTTAGCCCGTTTGTTCCTTCGGTCACTCGCCCGCCCCTCTTCGCCAATAGTCCTTCCTGCTCACTGGCCTGCTTACTTGGGATTAGAATGCTAGTTATACGCCACTTTGTGTTCTTTTCTTTACCGCTTGCATGACGAGCTGGCTGTAAGGAACATCCCACCATATACCACGCATTCATTATTATCAAGTTAACCAGTCCCCGTGAAAGCCGATGTACTTACTCACATACTTGCATTCCTAGGGTTAGCTCACAGGGTTTATCTGGGAACAACGCGCAGGGATCAGATTCGTAAAAATCTCCGCCAATACGATCGATACACAGATACGAGTTATCGTAGTACCTAACCCACGGTCAGTCTGGCATCGCACGAGGGTGTGAGGGCGCGTGCGCTGGATTCGGATATATAACCGGTGAGCGGCGGTAAAGGGCTCATGCTTGGGATTATTTATAGATAAGGTCGTATGGGATTCCGGAGGGTGCGTGAAATACAGAGGCGAGGGATAATGCCTAGGTAAGGCCCTCTTTTCTTTTGTCTCTCTCGTTCTCGAGCTTTTTAGGGCTGTTTGGAGGTTATCCTACTGTAGCATTTCTTTATTTTCATGCTACTATACATTAATTCTGAAGTTTATTTTCAGAATGTCATGCACGTGGTTATGATCACTCAACATTACTATGCGTTCTCATTGGACCGACTCGTAACCTTATTTCTCATATCAAATATTACTTCCATTAAAAGCAACCCTCAGAATGATGAACATAACCATATCCCCTCCAAAACACCATCAACAACCCAGCAACACCCCCTCAACCCCATCACTCAATCCTCACATCCCCACCCTCCTCCTCCCCCTCCTACTCCCTTCCCCCAAACTCTCCTCCCCCCAACCAACCCACCCAAAAACCGCCGCCCCCACCACCGAAAAAACCGTCGCCCAAACCTGCCAAACAACCACCAGCAACCACCCAACCCCCCATGGCGCAAAAAACTTCACAAACTGATCCGTCTGATACAAATCCTCCTGACTCTTGATATAGTATTTCCCATCATTTTTATCCTGTCGGAGTTTCAAAACCGTAGTAAGGTGTACCGGGGATTCATGAAACGGTATCACCCAGATACGGAAGATTTGGAAAATGGAAATGTAGAGGGTTAAATTTAGTGAGTCGTAGGCTACTAATCGTTAGATGTATTCTATCTTTTATATTCTTCATATAGAAGCAAGTCATGTGAAATGGAGAGAGGTACGTACCGATTGATCTAACCTCCAAATCAATCCTCGGAGACATAACCTTATACCACCGATAAATCCCCACAATCGCCCATCTCGAATTCTCCCAACTCCCCGTTCTGCAAAATGGATGCGTGAAGGATGCATCGGATGTGAAATACGTTTCTATGGTTTCGCGTTGTTGGGATGGTGGTGTTTGTGTTAGGAGGTGGATTACTCCGGAGATTTCTTTGACTGTATATAACGTAATGTTAAAGGGTTGAAGAAGGGTGTTTGTTAAGTTGGTGAATGAATGCATGCATGTATTGTGTGTATTTATGGAGTTGAGGGTGGAATGGTGGTTATACGTACCTGGATCTTCCATCTTGAACTCTCACGATAGAACTGAAGATAATGGATTATAGGTTGTCAATCAATGTGATGAGCAATGGGGGTCTACGGAGTTCTTGTTCTTGTTCTTCTTCTCTTGAAAACAATGACAAAAAGCTCGATCCACCTTTCACATGTTCCGTATCTGCCGGTGTGTTGGGATCCATGCCATCATCTCTTGATTTCATTCACATGACGTCATCCAGCACGCGTCTTCCAAACCTTATCCTTTAGACCACATGCAACCTTAATTGAACGTGTTTGCTTCCGTGGTTTTGGTACCTTGCAAGATTACGGATGTAGAAGAATGCTTCCTTGGTTTGATTTGAGCATGTGTTTACAATTTTGTTGCTTTCGATTCTATAGAATTGATTGAGTGTTTACACCTAACCCCATTGTATCGAGTTCTAAAAATACCCGTCGAACATTAGCTATTAACTTTATTACATATGCTACCATCCGTTCTAATCAGTTACCGTGCTCTTAATCCCATCTTCTCAATTCTAGATGCAAGTCTCACAAACCCATACTACATAGAAAATCTATCAATTAAATAGGTCATGTTAACTCGATTAACGAAATTTCTAACTAAGGTAGGAGGGGAACTATCTCGAAAGCAATAAACATGGGGAAAGAAACTGCCAAAACAACAAGGGTAGGTAACCCATCCCCCTTCCATCAAATGAAAGGACGAACAAAAAAGACATAACAAAAGGAGTAAGATAAGACCATCTTTAGTCCAAGTATCAATCCATCAGCGACAAGAGGGAACGATACGTTGATATGTTCTTTCTCCGTCACGGCGCCTCCATTACTTCTCCCCGACTTACTACCATACATAAGGTTACCCACCATGCGAAACCAAGAATCAAGACTCCAGGCGCCACACTTTCCGTGGTATCTCTACGTTCGATCATGTCTCGTGACAGTGTACTTTTTGTTGCCTTTGTGGGGGTATATGAGTAGAAACATCATCTAATTGTTGTCATCTTCAAAGAAATTCAAGATGGCTTTTACACCACCTGGGCCCAGCCCATGTGGTGGGTAACAGAGATAGCTTGGGTCATCAACAGCACCAAGCTTCTCTCTGAATTCCGTCTTGTTGGTAAGTTTGAGCTCGTTGGCGATGGCATGATAAGCCCTGCTGAGCACCTTGACTCTTGTACCCTTGAGGTTGTGGCCGGGTGTGAACCTGGAGCTGGCACCGCCACCAAAAGTGACGGTCGTAGCACCGCTTGCTCCAACCATCTTGAGCGCATGCATAACGACGTGCTCAATGGAACCGGATGGTGCCCCGGGGAAATCGAGCGAGTATTTAACTTGCCATCCATGATCGGGAGACAGCTGAGCCATAACTACAAGAGCGGCAATGGTACCATCGGGTGTCTGGGCAATATGGTACTGGCGATGTTCCATGTCCTGCCATGGATGAATATCCGTAAGATGGACCTGTCGTCCTTTGCGACCGGCGAGCCAATCTTTGACGCGGTCGTCGACACGTTTTTTGGTTTCTTCGGGGACTGGCGTCCCAAGAGGGTAATCAATAATCTTTACACCTTCCTTCTCTGCGTGACGAATCTTGCGCTGGATTTCGCTATCGTGGGCAGCGGGGTTAGCGACAGGGTCAACACGTTGTTCACCAACAACGGAGAATGTGCGCCAGTTCATCTTGGTAGCAAGAACTTCTTCCGCCTCAGAGCCAACAAGTAGCCAAAGCGGCTTTAGGTTGCGCTCTTTCTTGAGGTACCTCAGATAACCGGACATGGTCTTTAAGTACTGAGATTGATGGCAAAGTGGGTCGCCGACAGTGATGGCATATCCATCGACAGGCACAAAGCCCACTGCTGCACCGGTGTTCTCGTCCCGCCAGATCTCTGTACGTGGCTCCAGCCAAGAAGTATTGGTGGCATCTCCATAGTTTGCGATGAGCTTTTCGATTGGCTGGAAGTCGATTTTCGCGGCAGCTCGATCTTGGCCTTCCCATGGGGGGTGCATGGTGCTTGCCTCTGGATGTCGCAGTTGCTTGATGACTGGTTTTGATGGCATACTCTTTGGATCACGAGGGAAGAGGGAGGCGTGTCGAATATTGCCAAGATTGAGAAGAAGCATGAGAATACGCTCGAGACCAATACCGCCACCGCCATGAGGTGGAGCACCCCATTGGAAGCCCTGGATATATTCTTCCATGGTGGATGGGTCCATCTTAAGCTTCTCCATCTTTTGAAGAAGCATGTCGGCGTCGTGGATACGCTGCCCACCGCTGAGAATCTCCTGCCCACGAAGGAAAATATCGAACGAATTCGTGAGTTCTGGGTTGTTAGGATCAGGCATGGCGTAGAACGGTCTAGCGGAGGCGGGAAACTTGTCGAGGACGTAGTAGTCCGTTCCGAGCTTCTGTTTGATAACCTTTCCAAGCTGAACTTCATCCCTCGTACCCAGATCTTCATTCTCAGGCAGAGGATTGCCATCCTCATCTCTCCATCCAGACTCATTGAGCATGCGAATACCCTCGGCAAAAGGAATGATTGGAGTCTCATCTAGCCATACCAAGTCATCATGTGGGAACTGGCGTTTGACAAGTTCAATCTCAGGTCGGAATCGGTCGTAGATGCCCTTGAAGATTGCTTTGAACGTACGATCCAGCGTACGGAGGACCTCGTGATAATGTTCGTCAATAGACATCTCCAAATCGAGACCAGTGTATTCCGTCAAATGCCTGTAGGTGTTGCTATTCTCTGCTCGGAACACCGCGCCAATCTCATAGACCTTACCGAAGTCTGCTGCAATACACATCTGCTTCGCCAGTTGAGGGCTTTGAGCCAAGAAAGCGGATCGACCAAAGTAGTCCAATTTGAAGACACTGGCTCCAGACTCGGTAGCTCCACCTTGTAGTTTGGGGGTGTGGATTTCGATAAATCCTTCGGTGTCGAGGTGTGCACGGAAGAGGCCACAAATACCGGATTGAATACGGAAAATGCCCTGAGACGTCGTCGTACGCAGGTCAATAACCCGGTTGGTCAGACGTGTACGATCTGAAATCCTAACTCGGGTTTGGCCCTCTTTGTGGTCTTGCTTGGCAAGCTCCTCTTCAATCTCACTCTGTGTCACCTCTGCTTCATAGACATTGAAGGGAAGGTTGTCGGTGACTTTAGCTTCCGTATGGATTGAGTGGACGGCTATTTCGACATCGTGGACAGTGGCTCCTGTGACTTCGCCCTGCTTTGCTTTGGGTTCTTGTACAATTCCTTTGATGAGGACCACGCATTCGGCGTCGAGATGTTCTGCCCAGTACAACATATATTTGGAAACATTCCCGTGCTCGACCAGGACGCCTTGGATTGTGGCAACCTGTTGTCTGAAGAGCAGGAAGACGAACTTGGAGCTCATTTTCCTCAAGTGATGTATTCTTGCCCGGAATAGGACTTCCTTGCCTACATCCTTGATACCCAATTCACTGATGTTCGTCCGCTCCAGGTGTTTCCATTCTCCTGCGTAACTGTTGGGTGGGAATGATCCGTACAGAGCCTTTTGTTCAGGAGTGAGTGTCTTAATGGCCTCCTCCTCCATTTCCTTCCTCTTCTTCCTTAGCTCGTCTTCACGTTCCTGTATTTCTCTCTTACGTTCCTCGACAGCGACTTGCTTCTCATGCTTCTTCAACTGATTCCGTGACATGGGCTCGCCATCTCGGTTGAGGGGAAGGTCGCTTTCACTGGAGGAATCATTTCCGACGTGAAGCTTTTCTTTGACGGCTCGAATGGGGCTGTGGACGCTGCCGAAGGTCTGGCTTCGATTCGGACTGTCTGTTCTTCTGCTGCTGAAGATGCCACTGGTTCGCGGTGAGCCTGGTTTGCGGTCAAACGTCCCGCTATGCCGGGTGGGAGAGGTCACATCGACGCTCTCGCGTTTGAATTCACCACTGGCACGGTTGAACAGACCGGAGCTTCGTGGAGAAGCGCGGGTAGGAGAGGCGACGATGCCATTGGTAGTTGGAGAAGTGACCCCTTCATCGTCGGAAGCCGGATTGCTGCGGGTGCCCGGCTTGAGCTTGCTGAGGGCTTTTTTGAGCGACATGGTGGGCGGTGATGTATGGCAGTGCCCCGCCGCGTTGTGAGGGGTATAGTGGGGAGAGAGTCAACGACTTAGCGTAGGAGCCGGGGGGCTCTCTAAGCAGAGGGTATTTTGGGTAAGGAGAAAGAAAGGAAAATGCCTTGGAGATGTGTGAGAGTGTGTGCGAGAAGAGAAATCAGGTACGGGTTGGGTACAAGTAAGTAGTAGTAGTCAGTAGCCCGAGTTGTTCCTTGAACCCGCGCAGGTCAAGGATTTGCCGTGATGTAATGGGTGTGGCACGGCGGGCCCAAAGGGGGAACTGCAGTCCAAGCTTTGCCAAGGGCAATAAGGCGGGAAAGCCAATTCCTCTTGCCGCTGTTCGCTCGCTGTGGCTGTGGCTGGAAGCAGGATTGGGCCGATCGCAAATCGTTTGACGTGCCCTCGACGTCAGCAGTATCGACGGTATCCTCGACACCGCGGCGGCTGCAATAATAATGTGAATGTAGGACGAAAGGTACCAGAGTGCAGAGCCTGGGAGGGGCACTCGCAATTGATAAAAGACGTCCGCGGCTCCCGAGGGATGCACTCGCCGTCACGTTAACTCAACGCAGCCCTCATCCAGCCGTTCACTTCGTCCGGATTCTGCTTATGCATCCGCGCCATTCCGGTTGATTGGACGCTCCCCCCTCCAGCAGACGCATCGAGCTGGCTTACTCTCCCCCAAGGGTCTTTGTAGAATGCTTACGTTGAACAAGAATGCACCCAGTCCTGCCTGTGAGAATATAGTTTATAGTTATCAGTCTTCCGCTCGCAAACACATCAAAGAACGGGGGACTGGTATGTTTGTCTCCTGCACTCGTGTTTCTACAATTGGAAAGACTTGGGGAAGAAGACCACCCACCCCACCCAATACACAAGTTTCGCGCTCTCGGTGGAAGCAGGAGAGCGGCTACGGCCAAAACCCCGATATCAACCATCAGTGGCGATCGGAACAGCCAGTTCCACGAAGCCGAACCTGATAAATCCACGACTGATGGTCATGCATGACCACATAATGCTGCCTAGCTGTTTCTCTTTCTGGCCTCGCCCGGAATCCCATGCATATGCTAAATTCGGCTCATGGCATTTTGCAAAAGCAGGGCGTGGGACTTTGTGAT
Organism: Rhytidhysteron rufulum CBS 306.38; assembly: GCA_000467735.1. Classification (NCBI taxonomy): domain Eukaryota; kingdom Fungi; phylum Ascomycota; class Dothideomycetes; order Hysteriales; family Hysteriaceae; genus Rhytidhysteron; species Rhytidhysteron rufulum. Next base: position 7,724 of record AJFL01003277.1, read on the forward strand.
TTCGGTGTCCTTCCTACTGTACAACCCGTCCCACGGATTCTCGCAACCACCCAAGTTTCACAGGATCTTTATCGTCCTCGGAATATCTTGATATATTCCTAGTACCGCACCACGAATAAAATGCCAATTAATGTCCTACGCTCTGTCAATATGAAACGACCACATCACCCCTCGTCGGCCAACGAAACTTGCTTTTGCGGATCGCTCGATCTGATTATGGAATCGTCATTCTGCTATGCTATTCGAGACCGCTACATTGACAAATGGCACTAATCTAGCATTCTCATTTCCCTTGAGCACGTGCGTGAATTTCACTGGCTTTTTGGGTAGCGATACTTGACATCATCGTCAGATGCTACCGAACCCTCCCCATCCCTCAAAGTTCTCCGCAAACTGCACCGCCGCTTTGGCATAGTATTGGGATGAGTCACCCCAGGTCTCAGATGATACTTTCATGGCCCGAAGAGCTTTTGCGATTAATTAGCTTCCGGAATTTGTGGGGTTGGGATTGGAGGCGTAAATTTACCTTTCACATAATGCGCATCCAACGAATGTTTCGAGTTGAGTGCTTTATCAACTACAAACTTCCATTCCCTACCTTGGAGATCGTAATCATTGATCTTGTCCAATTTGATCTCAGGCCGAGTCTGCGCAATGTAGACTGCTAGGGTAAACAGCCACCATTGCCTTACAAGACTAATATGCCACTTAACATCGATCAACGGTAAGAGAATCCTGACCGCATGCGATGTCGTGAGGATGTGAACAATAAAGAAGTCGAATTTCGAATCGCTTGGATGGTCAGTTCCAACCAGTAATGCAACCGCTGCTTGTTGCGATTCCTCAAACTGATCCTTCGGATTCGGCAGATCCCACGCATTCCAATGCTCTAGGAATGCTTCCTCTTGTTCCTCGAACACTTTAGAGATGTCTCCACTGGGCTCCTTGTATAATCCATCGAATCGCTTATCCTCCCTAACCTTATGAAGTATTTCGAGTGGCGAGCTTGTTCGGAATGTGCTTGGCTTGGTGTACTTTGGATCATCGATGTATTTGTGGAGGAAGCTATAAAAGCATGTCGCATGGGCAAGAGCTTCGATAGCTACGGTCCGTGAATTTATCTCATAGGCGTAACCGAGATGAATGAGGGGATGGCCAACTATAGCTCCATTAGGATGCAATTCTCTGAGAAAGAGGGGAGTACTCACGTCCAGAGACAAGACTATTGATTAATGGCTCCTCGCCCTCGAAAATATACTCTTTTAGAAGTTGCTTCCAGTCATATTTCAATCGAACTAGCTGGTCCTCAAAGAAGTCGATGTAAGCTCGTTGATACCTATCACGCTGTTAATCCTCTCGTTCGACCATTGAAGTAACGTGAACATACTCCCTATCTCCGAGAAAGTCCCTCCAGTCATCTCGTGTGATCTCTGCCGGAGAATCCTGCCACGGATCAAGCTCCGCAGCTTCTTTGTCATACACGGCATGTAGATGCTCAGAGGTGGCTCCCAGCAGATAGGCCGAGCTCAGAATCTAGGAACATATACTTAGCAGCCATGGTGTAGATAAACTAGAATTTAATTTAGTAGCCTACGTGTGGTGAGTGGTTGTGGAATTCGAGATTGTGATAGATTATCGAGTAGTTGGCATGGTTGGCTTTGAGGAGATGTTTTAATCTCCTCGACCTTTTGTCCGCCGCCGTGTCGACATCGGGAATCTCGACCGACGGAAGGTCAATTGACGGTTCATTGCTTGCTCGCGCGCCAAACGAAGGCAGCTTGAAGGATGGTAAAGAGAACATTTTTTGTTTGTGTCTTTCAATGTCCCACAGCAATTTTGTTTCTCGAGGACTTTGCGTGAGGTGACTGCGGGGATCTATGATGATGATAGGTTCCAGATGATAATTCTACGCTTTTCCGCATATGGAGCTCGTCGCGAACACTTTCACTGTCTCCTGATCCCTGCACACTTGGCTCAACACTCAACGCCCGGTATGATCCTGCGGCGGGAAAATGAGGGCTCAGAACATTGCACAGTGGACACGGCTAATTGCATGTATAATTCGCTATAGGGTTTCTTCAAACTCCAATCTCCTCGACGGCAAAGAATTATTGAGAATTATAATTTGACATTGTAGCCCCAGGGTAATTTTGTACTATTGAGGCGCGCCGCTAACTAAACATTCCGCCAACACAAGTTCCAAATTCGCCCCGCGACCTAATAGATGAAGGGAAAGCTCGAGGGTATATGAACTTAGTACTCGCCCTCCTCCTCGCCCTCCTCATCGAGAGCATCGCTGGCAACCTCTTCGTAGTCCTTCTCCAAAGCAGCCAAGTCCTCACGAGCCTCAGAGAATTCACCTTCTTCCATACCC
>AJFL01003279.1:0-10525 GCA_000467735.1 Rhytidhysteron rufulum CBS 306.38
ATGCCTTAGGCATCAACTCTCTAGAATCTTTTAGTATATCTGAGATTTGCTACCTCCTCATATACAGCCACACAAACTTAGGTAAGCTATTACTCGAACATTCTTTTGGCATTAAGGATCGGTATTCACCACTTAATGTATTTAAGCCAACTAGATAGCTCTCAGCAGACGGACAGAAAGAATTCACATTCCTTTCTGATCTCATAGTTATACGCCAAGGGGCCTAAGAAACCCCAAAAGTTCGGCAAAACTTCAATACTCTTGCGAAGAGGGCATTAGGTAATATATTGTAGCACCAAGTGCGGGGCTCACGTAAAATTTTTTTCATTCTGTGTAACGAAATGTAAGAGTAGCAATCTCTATAACGGATCGCTCTTGTATAATTTCCCAACCTCGGAAGAGACGCCACCTATATCACTGCGATGTCAGCAAACCACCAGACCTGTGTTATTTGTCGCAAGCCTATAGAAAATAATCATGATATTAGCTTTGGTAAACATGCGCCTTAACTTCAATAGAAATGTTGTTCTTACTATCCGTAGATTCTGCACGCGGCTTTGGCAAAGGACGTCAAAAATACTGGTATCATTTAGGCTGTACTGCAACCGCCCCGAAACCCTTACTTGACCATCTCCAGTCGGAATGGCTACCCCGACTCGTTCAAGCTATGGCTCATGCCTCAATATCGGCGCCAGTACCAACACCAAGATCCCTCTCTGAGGAGTCTGCAATTTCATGCAACCGGATCATCCATATGAATCCCGAGTCACCTATAGCCTCCTTGCTAGCTTTGTTTCAAAGCCTCACTCAAGAGCTTCGGGAAATGATCATAACCTTCATGTGCACAAGTCCAGGTGGCTACATTATCTTCGATCCTATCTTCCTTGACATCGTTGAAAAGCTTCTTAGAGCACCGAAAAATGCCCATACTGCCATATCATGTGAGAAAGCGGTGTATGTACGTTGGGATAAAGAGACGTCCTATGTTGTAGGAGTCTATAATGCGGAAGTGGAAGGGTCTTTTCAAATCAAATCCGCCGGGGGACTATGGCAATATCTTGTAGTTTGGTCAGACGACACTGCGATTGTTGATTTGGAGTTCACTGCCGATTCAACTGGGATAAGAGCACCTAGAGGAGGAAGGATGCATATCCTCCGAGAGCCCAAGAAGATATGGGTTACATTAGAAGTACTTCTGTCGTCACACTACGCTTATTAGTAGCTGATATAATCTAGGGGCTATTTGCCACACGAATCGATCAGTCTGAAATACCTCGCCCTCAAATAATATGGGATAGTTCAATACCGGTACCCATACAAGAGCTTCCGCCGACGACGAGTATTTCTCAATGCAATACCCAGTATCATGATATATTCGTCACTTGGGCATCCCTCAACGGGGCCACCGGTATTTCCATCGCGCTATTGAATCAGCACATTGAATCCATCATTATCCATAAGGAGAATCAGGATATGTCATCTGTTTATGAAGTTGCAGGCCCATACGTTACTTGGACTTATTGCCCCATCCGGCATGACGAAGCTCTTAAGGACATATGGTGGATGATGTACACAAGCTTCAGTTCTGGTTTGGTAGTAAGTGGTCCTACGAACTCTAGTACAATACCTGATGGATTCAGTTGAGGACGGAACATAAGTCTGTTTGGCTTTCTAGCTACGTTCCACCAGACACACCGCAAGATTATCATCAGATTGCATCATCTTCAACTGAGATACTTTATCACGGCTTCCAACATGGCGCTAAATTTAACATTACTGCTGGGGCTATTCCACCCGTCCACAATATACAACAAGAGGCACCTCAGCTCCCGAAACCTCCCGCCAGGCTATTACCAATACCTTATTTGATGCAATGGTCATGCTCAACGTCCTCGCTCAACAATGTGAGACGCGTTCGTAAAAGCCAACGAGGAGGATTTGAGCTCGACTACGATGAGTTTTCTGTATGTCTTGGTGATTTCAGGCCTGGTGAAGCACAAGAATATATTGATAATCCATACGGGTTTCGAGTGTATCGAAAGAATGGGCCACGGGACGAGATTGAATTTTTCCAACAATGCGAAGACGGACAAGATGACTGGCATGAAATGAAAGGCACCATAGTTGTATGGTCCCATCAAGATCTAATAACCATTGAAATTGAGTAAGGTCCTATCAAAGAAATGGCAAATTGCAATTTGTTAAGACATAAATGATATTTCCTTACATAATTTATGCCCAATCCCTGCCGTCCCAGTCAGCCCATAACGGCTGCTGAAGGAACGGCCAGCAAACTTGTATCGGCCTCTTTGTGGGTCGCATTTCCTTTCCATATTGTTTGAGCTCGGAGCCGGTCCACCGATAGTAGTTGTTGGACGCGCAGAAGAATGTACCCTCCCGTATCTCTCTCCTGTCCAATGTTAGGTTTTAGATTGAGATGATCCATAATGAAACGCACTGGAATCCGCGATGCTGGACAATGGCCGATCTATCCTCAATGCGATAGGATAGAGGATGCTCAGCTTTACTTGCTTGTTGCTCGCTCTGAATCTCTTTTGAGGATTGTGGGATTGTGTTTGGATATAATGCACGGTAGTCTAGATGCAAGTCGTTTCGTGGTAGGCTGGCCACGTTAGAAGCTACTCGCAATAGGCGTAATTTATTCACTTACCCCATATGGACACGTAGATCTCGAAGTAGCGAGTCAAGTAAAATGGCTTCCGGTGAATCGATATCGATATAATTTTCGATATCTGGCTCTCCATTCGGGTCGCCCGTTAGAGAATACCAGTGTTTACCTGGCTTTTCGTATAAGAACACTCTCCACATAGACCCAATTATAGAAAATCCATAGCAACTACCAGCATTGTGATTGGCTAAAAGCCTTTCACAGGCGTCAAAAGTTTGGGATTCACATTCTTCAACCTGTTTCGGGGTTCCTTTCTTGTCCTTAACTTCCCATACTGATGCAGGATGAAGTTCCCAGTCGTTCCTTACTACGAAGACGCCCAATTCATCCAGTCTTCGTCTTCGATCCTCTGGTCTAGTGGTAGGTGGTTTCTCGGGGGCGAACAACACATTGGCCTCGGGAAACCATACCTTCTGTATTGCGCACGTGAGTGTCATTGCCTCGTGTTCTTGTGCCGTGGTAAAAAGGGCCAAGCGGTGGCATACGCGTATTGAATGCGCTTTACAAAGAGACATAGCGAAAGTGAACGAAGATCGTCACGGTATAGAGCGATCTCCGGATGTTTTGGAGCCTGAATTTATAGCAACTAGACCTTTCTAACCGCGTTGACCGAAAGCAAATTAGCCTATCTTGCCCCGCAGCAGGAACCCCTCTTCGCAAAACTGCAAGACCGCCACGAAGATGCGCACATATATGTCCTAGCCCCGACAACGGACTCAACGCTGAAGAGAGAGATGAAGTCTTCCCCGCACGACATCACCCCTGTAAAATTCCATGCCGGCTAAATGCCTTCAATACTAGGGTTTCTCCAAGTTGGGGTCTACTGTTTGTAGCAAACAATAATTCAAAGTACGTGCATTATATATGGGGGCTGATATTGTGGGAAGGTTGGTTGGGGTGGGCCTGCCAAGAATACAGTGATTGTGGTATGTATATCTCGGTAACAATGAAGTCTCTGTAAATTACTTTCAAACCACTTAGATAAGATTACCTAAGATTCCAAAAGAATCTGTCTTAGAAGTACCCTTACCTAAGCTAGACTAGCACGTGATATATTCGCTTTGAAACTTGTGTGTGGATCATATTGCCAGTCTATTTGCTACGCATCACGCACAAAGAGGGTGTAGAAGTAGTGGGTTTTGGGGCCTGGGCAATCGCCTACAGTGCGTAGTAGTCTTCTTTGGGAGGAAGCCCAAAGAGGAGTAGTACGCTCTGCAGGATCCGCCACACGCTCTCAATGAAATTGAGGCATCTATCTATCTATCTACTGCGGTGAATGTGTCCGTGAGTGTATAGGGATGGAGGGTGGGATGAAAGGAAGCAATGAGATGGATGGGTCGGATTCCTGTACCAAGATTAGGTCTCCGAAGAAGTAGGCGAGATTATTGAGTAGTGCCTTCCCTCCCATTCCCGTGCCGTTAACTTGGGCTCGTTGTAGACGGTGTAGAAGTCTTTGGGTATAATAAGATAGGGAGAGGAATTGAGCGTAAATCCCAGAGTACACACGTTGCTGCTCACAAATTGTACGGGCGCCAAGAGTATCCGATAGGTCCCTCCACCTTCATCAGCTCGGTTACAAGGTCATTGAATGCAGCTTTGCAAAGTGAATTAGGTATTATTTATAACAATATCTGCACATACGCTACAGAGAACATCAGCTCTACATCTTTAGAGCTTATTGCATCTCAGCTGTCACTATGGTAGACTTGTTCATCTTCGATATTGTAAAGAGGGCTGACAGTGCTTGCTAAAACTGGCACCACCGCTGCTGCCAATGCTGCCCAAAAGAAATCTTTTAACTTCGTATGCCACCTTGGACGCTGCCGTTCTCGGTTTTGCCGGAGCCGAGTGTTGTTTGAGTGAGACATCGGTTCGCCGAGTATTGGAAAGGGGACCATAGTTGAGTACTAGGAACGGTCTCTATAGTTTAGTTAGCATTTCTTTCTTTAGGTTTTGTGCGCATTGTACCTCCTATATTCTTGTGCAGATTAAACAGGCTGTCCACTCTCTTACGAATAGAGACGTGTGCGAACAAGAGCTCAAAGGATGCCTCTTAGACACTAAATAGGGGTGTCTCAAAACCGAGTATGTCTGTCTCTCTTTGTTCGAGGACGCTTACGATATACATGCAACAGAAAATAACTAGCTGGAAGGAAAACGAATGCGAATTAAGTAGCTTGGGAAAGTTTATGGATGGTGGTAGACCGACTGTAGATAAGGACATAGTAAGTGAACCACGTCGACTCGCCGGTTAATTGAGCAGTAGAGATCGACGAGGTCGGAAAGGTTTGACATAACGGCCTAATATTACATGGTGGTACTACTTACATCGTAATCGTCGGTTTTCTAGGAAGGGATGTACGTGCATTGCGATAACGGGATAGTGGCTAGCTGGCTGCAAGACAGGAAGTGAGGCGAACAAGCGCTTATCGTACAGGGATATCATCAGGCGACAGCTTTTGGATTCCTATAGCGCACAAGCACTGCTAGGTTTTAGGACGAATGGGCTTTTGGTTTAGGTCGCCAGGTCATTAGGTCTGTGACACGGCATCCGGCTCCACCCTGTCCCCAACAACCAGTCGCTCTGGATACAGAGTTTTGCACTACTAACCTACCTGCGGCGGGTTTAATATATTTGACTACTTGAACAAGCATATCTACTAGACCTAAAATCAAGAAGCTGCGTAAGACATTTGCAAACTTGAAAGGTCAAACTGATGCGTAGGCTTGGAGTGATATTTGGCCTGTGGGCCCAGAGTCATGTATACGATCCCATACGGAATGTATAGGGAAATAAAACATGGATCACTAGTATGATAACGGGCTCCTTCCATGCAACGAGTCCAGAACGATCTTCAGTGCCCTGCCAAACCTTACGTCTTGGCAGGACATTGGTTCTCGCCTTTTTGCCTTCTCAACAACATCACCAAGCCATCAACCCTCCGTTACTGAGACCCCTGTTAGCTGTCAACCTAGCCTGTTTACCAAGCCAGTTCTAGGAAGACGGTCATCTCCCAATTTAACATCTCCTTATCTCTGACCAAAAGCAGTCCGGCGCGAAGGCGGTCAGCCTAGCTTACACCTTCTTCAAACAAGACCTTGGGAATGCAATTCATACGGGCAGGAAAGCCTTGGTTGTTTATATAGGTGGTGACTCATGAAATGATATTTTATGAGACTTGGTGATATGTGTCAAGAGGTTACGCATAGCTAGAAGGGATCAAATATATGATATTAGAAAGGAAGGAAAGAATTGATCAATGATAATGGAGTGAGAAAGTAGCTGAAAGGTAGCAAAACCCTAAGCGATTATTCATCCCACCTACTAAGGAATTCAGTCGAATACAATTTTTAATTTCCCCGAGTAGATCCGTTTATGGATTCTTGGCTATTCAAAATATTTCTAGCTTCTTCATGACACAGCAGAACAGCACATTATGAAAACCTTTACCCACAGCCCTAAACATCCTAGTCAATGCCATAGAGAGTTCCATGATCTTGATCCGATGAACTACGATGTAGAGGAAAGAGTGTTGCATGTTATATTCTAAGTTGATTTTAATTTAAATAACTAAATTTAAGGTAATTATTAATACTAGCTACTTCCTAAAACACCTCATTAGGCAACAGTATACTTTAAGGTGTAGTGCATATCATCATATATAATTACACTTGGCAGGGCATTTTTAATTTGCTAACGTTTATAGGGATTTTTCTCCTATTTGTTACTTCGTTTTGCCATGAGAGAATTCATCTATGTTCTTCCCGTTTTACTCGAATTTTCTATACTTTCGTTCGGTTCAGTTTAGGACCCTTTTGCCCTTGCCTTAAGGAGACTACCTTTTGATTACAGAGCAATCTCACAATGGAGAGCGGCCCAGAAATGGTTGGTATGGCACTGCCAGACCTGGTGCCCAAAGACTCGACTGCGATCGATCAGATGAAACGCGACTTCCCCAACAATCGCGAGAATACTTCAGCAAATTTAGATACTGAATTGATGAATATCTACGGTAGCTATCAGGAATTTGAATCAAAGTCCAAAGATTTGGATGATGAGATACTCCTCCGGCAAACACTATATCATATAGACGTCATCCCGATTCTAGAAAACATATCCCCCTCCGTCTTGATTCAAATTCAGCGTGCCGATATCAACCCAGAGGCAATAGTTCTCAACGCCTTGCAATCCTCGCTCAAAAGAAACAAATTATTTCCGAATAAATGGTTCCCTACTAGCCAAGAGATTTTGCATGGGTTCCTTTCCGGTCAGACCTTGCGAGAGAAACAGTCTGAATCACACTGTCACCAAGCCTTGACCGATTTCACAACGAAGAAAACAGGCGACCATGCTCTCATGGTAGGAATGGACCTGCTCCAGGCCGTGGGCGAAGCAACAGAGCAAGCGAAGCGTTACATTGCTCAACAAGGCCCGGAAAAGCATCAGAAGCGCAAACTTCTATCTGAAACTAGGGATTTCGAAAATACAAGTCGATATAAGAAGATTGGAGAAGTCTACTACATGTCTAGTAGTGGCAGGTGGATGAATATCAGCTTGGACAACGACCAATACATGAGTTTGGCCACCCTACACACAACCTGTATGGATCATGCGTATGAATTTTGCTTCGCATCGAGCTATCCCCAAGCTACAGCAAAACACAAGACATTGAGTAGGATATATAACATTCCTGGGAGGCTCTGGGACAATAACCACACTTTTCTGGAAATCCTACGCTTCCGATTGCCCGAAAGTTCGGAACACATGTTTGCTGCGGTCTTTCGGTCGTATTCAATGATGCAGGTGTTAGAGGAAACTACTCACTTAAGGCGTTTTGCCATAGAGTATACAGGGCATTTAGCCCAATACCTGTTCGTAAGGCGTATCCTTGACTAATTGATAGAGGTTCTAACAACCTGAACTAGATCCCAGATCCATAAGGACGACCTCACATCGAGATGGCATTGGAAGGAGGTCGCGACACAGACGTACAACCGTCTATTGGACTTGGACCCTACCGTTGGCAGACTTTACTATCGCATCGGCAATCTGTCAAGTGGAAATTACAGAACCTCTCTTTTCAACTTCCTAAAAGCTTTGACTGTCGGCCAGCCATTTCCTTTGGCGTGGGATGCAATCATCCCAACCATTGTTGCACGGTTCGTTGCACCCGAGGGTCAGGCCTCTCCTAAACTGGAGAATGTGATGTCGTTAGACGAATTCACTCTGTATAAAACTATTGCCCGCCTGCTTCTAGCTTCGGCTCCGTCATCGCACCTCAAAAAGAGTCATTTCAAGAACTGCAAGGAGACTCATCTGCTTGCTTTTGACAGCCTGCTCGAATCCGTCGCTGGGTCCATAGGAGTTAGTCACAGTTACGCAGTTCGTCCCAGGTATGTGTGCATAAATATTGACCTCAATTATCATACCGATCCGTACTAACCTTCTATAGTCCCGAATTAGGGCTTGTGCTCTGCCAGTTGCTTTTCGTGGACATGGACCAGGCCCTGGCCGAAAGAGCAGCCCGGCTTCTTTCGGCCGTTAACGAACGAATCTTAACTCGGCCTGTTACCGATGACCTAAAGCTGTGGGAGTACCTGCATGTACTGCTGGTTGTTATGCACTTTCTGAACACGCGATCATATCGAATGAAGCTATTTGACTACGCATTCCACCCAGAGCTGATGACACCTCTTTTCAACATCCTCCTACGGAGAGTCAAGTATCGAGACGGCGAGGCCTCGAAGGCAGTGTTCCGACTGGAGTTCCCCATAATACTCATGCCACTCAACACCAAAAACAAGCCGGGAAAGTATGGTATGACTACGATCGACGCACAGAGGGAGTATCTCATTCGTAGGCAGAAAAATGAGCGCGAGGGCTCCACGGTTGATGAAGCCACAGGTGCTGAGCAGGAACGAGAGACCGCGAGCATAAAGACCAACAACGCTACTATAGAAACCGCAGAATATAGCAGGGAGATAGCCGCTACATATGGCAACACCGATTGCGGGATAGTGGCTCCTCACACTAACCACAATACCCAAGTCGCAGCTAAAGTTGATACCGAAGAAGGTAGGACGGCTCATGTGATCCTGCCTGAGGATTTCCTGCTGCGTGGCTCTGTCTGGGATATTTACCCTCAAAACTTCTTCAAGAACTCTAAATGGAGCCAGGAAGGCTTTCAATACAGTGATTACATCCAGGATGTCGAGGTAGTTAACCATCGCGAACTACGTATCCTTTGGATAGCAAAGAACTTTTTAAATTTGCAGACAGATAAGATCGAAGATTCTGTGCCGCAGCCCTATATTAATACAAAGATGCCAGAAGTCATTACTCGCGACGATGGCTCTCGGTACGTTCTCGTCGACCCTGTAGTTTTGCGGAAGCGTCAGGAATATGAAGGGAAAACGGGAGGAAACGAGAGAAGGAAGCGAATCAAAAAAATCGGTTGAGCCCCAGGGCGAGTACAGGAAGGAGAAAGAAGTAGGAGTTGATGAAGACGATAACAACTCGGACGACAAGACGGATTTTGAATTCGTTTACAAGAATGACACCGAGCCTATCGTGAGCGAGGGAGGTGCTCAAAAGCAGGCGCTAAAACCGTTGGCCCTGTAGTAATATCAAAAGGTAAGTGCACATGTACACTGATCGAGAACAAGCTAACATATTATTTGAGCTAATATATTATTTCAGAAACCGGAGTTGTGATGCTTATATCGTATTGTATTATTAGTATTGTGTCCTAGTTCTACCAAGCATAGGATGATCACGGATATTGTGAGGTTTTGGAGAGGGGATGAATTGAGAGAGCGACTTGATTATTTGACTATGTAGCGAATGGGGCTTATATACATGAGAGAGAGGGGGCTACTACGTTAGTAGAAGCCTCTACGTCATAGATCATGATATCTTCTAGAAGTGTGTAGAAGTGTCAAAGGATCGATGTGGGTCTATGTGATGATAGATGATTGGCGAGGGCTCCACATTTAGTGGGCGACCTTACAGATATTGCCTGTATCCTACTTGAATCAATGCGCAACGTTACTCAGGACAGAGCTTTCGTTAGCCATGGCTCATATAAGCCATCGAATGAATTACTTATGGTTATGTCTTTTGTACATAGATGGCTCTGGATAGGTGAATGATGGCCAACTACTATGCAGCTGGTCGAGGCATACATGACCGCGCTTAATGATTTTAACCTATAGCAAGAAAAGCTCAAATTATTTGCCAGAGATAACCATAGAGCAAAACGACGGAAACCACTACCAAACTAACTCAAGCCACACAGAATATCTCAGGACTTAAGAACACTTTACTGCGTTGCAAGGATAGTGTATGTCGGCAGGGTGACCATTTCTAGCTCCCCTATCGTTACCGATTCCAGCGTCATAGGAACACTAGGTGAAATAGAGACGAAATCTACCATGTCGCCAAAGCTTCTACAGGACGACGATCGCAAAGACATCGACTAGCAAGGCTCCAGCCACCACGGCCATGGCCACGGCTACGGCAAAATCTTTGCCGAACTGATGGGCAATGGTGTACATACTTGTTCAGCATTTTCAAATTCTCTTTCTTGTATCTAATTCCAGAAGACTGAATGATCTATGTAAATTATATAATCTCTGCAGTGAGCAGCACCATCACGTGCCAATTCGATATCAAAAACATAAGGTTCAACGGCGTTCGAAAGGAATGAGCAATAGAACTTTCTAATTAAAGCTGATTTAGTTCTAACAGGTGCATAGAGACTTATCTAATTCAATAGGCCACATAAGGGAAAAATAAGGTAGAGCTGTGTGAGGAAGAATCACTGATAGGTGTAC
>AJFL01003280.1:0-16323 GCA_000467735.1 Rhytidhysteron rufulum CBS 306.38
AAGGTTCGTACGAACCCTCGTACGAGGTTTTAATGGCGAGACCTTATAGGCGAGAGTCCCCAACCTCATTTCTAGCTTATAAGCTGAGATTGGCCAAAATTTTGAGTAAATCGGACGAAGGTTTATAAACGAAGCGGTAGCTAAAACAATCTTAAATGTTCGCCTAGCGAATCAGTGAAGCACTTATGGATCAGCTTTAGAGCCCAACAAGGTTTGTCAATATTGGTAACTGTGACCTCAATTCCGTGATGACCTTTTCCAAGCTCAGCAGGGTATTTCTTAGCTTTAGTGAGAAAGATAGAATCTTTTTATGAAGTCAAAGCAGCGGTTATTATTGAAGAAAAATCTATCTCTATAAAAAGTCTATCTCTATTATAACCTCAATAACTTAGAAAACCAATCATCTAGAGAAACCTCAACCTCATCATTCGCAATTATACCGTACCCTATCATTCCTTTGCACATACAGTCCTTTAAGTCAACATTTATCTGAAGACGATCGGCAGTCAGACTTTCGATATTTTATCAGGCATTGTGACAGGCCTGACTGAAGAACGAAAAAGGCCACGAAAGGCGACAAAAAAGGCAAAATAATTATTCCAAGAGGGATCCAAAAACCGCATGTTCCAATAAGCAATATACCCCGCTCGGGTGCGACTAGGACGCCCTTTTCCAAGTACATGTACACCAAATCGCCCCAACATAAAAGGCCCGCCAAAACTGTACCAGCATAGCCAGTATAGACTATATATTCGACCCTGTAACTAGCGTGTCTTTCAGAAGGTGTGTAACGAAGTTCGACGGAGATTGCGTATATCACAATGACCACGATAAAACCGAGGATAATCGTGATGGATGCGAGGTCTCTGGCAATGTCCTCTTTCTCGTTATTTTCTTGGTTGACGTGCTGCGGTATAAATGAACGATAGTGGAGTTGGTTTGTTACACTAATATCGTGGAACCAGTATAGAAGCATGAACAATGCCAAGGATATGACGGAAAAACCTAATCTGGCGAGGGACAACGTATCGTCGGGTGTGTTTGAATTTTGAATAGGTGTAGGCATAGTGCGAGGACTGGAAGGATTTATCACTTTATCTGGATAGGAAAATGGAGGCTAAGTAGGTCTGGTAATGGAACTTGAAGAGTGTGGATATCAGTAATGGTGAGAGTCAAGGATGGAAGAGCGAGTGAGTCGAATAACTCAATATATAGTAACTGAGAAGTACGGAACTAGGAAGCTCTATGGGGTGGGGCGTGACGTGGTGGGATACGTGGTCGACGGCAGGCTACATGGGGTTTAGGTTAAGGTCGTGGTGTATGCATACCATAGCGTTTGGTACCCAATGCCTTGCGGGAGAGAAATGGGCGGTGCTTGAGCTGGAGGTAAGGCAGTAAGAATACGTAAAAAGATAGCCTGGATCGACGAGAGGGATGTTGAGAATGAAGGAAATGATGGTAGGATGTGGAATGGAGGCGGTCAGATAGACAGCCTTGCGGCGTATATTTAGCAAAGAGACGGCCAGTTTCTTTACGATACAGGCATGGGGAGAGGGTATTGCATGCAGTTAGTTCGGTCAGTAAGCCAGCCAAGCCCATTGCCAGCGTGTCACCCATGTCGTTGAAATATGTTGAGCCCCAGGATAGGCCCGGACATCACGGATAGGATTGTATGCACGCTTTTTGTCTTCCGTTGACTCGGGCGCTGGTATTTTTAGTTAATAATTGTTGAGAAGGAGATTGATGCACGGAGCCTGCATCCTACCCGTTACTGGAATATCAAAGATGCCTTGGGCCTCAAGCGTCGTGTTAAATGCCTTGAAAACCGAGCCTCTTTTAGACAAAGAAATATCATATTAATCTGGTTTCTTATGCTATTGTCGTTGGAGGGAGTGTAAGGTAGTCGTGTTCACCCTAGCACGGGATTAGGACTTGTGACATAGTATTTGTACCAGTCATCGTTTACCAGGCTTTTGCTCAACTTCTTAGGATGACGTAGAGTTGGCAGGAGCACTAGGAATGAGGTGCAGGGCGCGAACGGCTCAGTGCACCTCACCAATTAGGTTAAGTGTTCTTGACCGACCAAAATCTTGAAGAAAATCAACAACTTTCCTACTTCTTACCTGAAATGACACAATGACGGATTTAGGTGCGCTTGCAACTGCCTAGATGATTACACGCAAGCCGAATCGTGTTTCACCCTTCACCGGTGGCAAGCACCTTGCTTGCTGCAGCCGCGCACGCGACCTTTACATAGGAATCAACAGTTTTCTAACTCTCCTTCCTTAAGCAGCAATAGACATTATTTCTTTCCGTCCAAGAACCAATAAGATTCATATTTCCCTTCTGTGAGCCCCAATCGGACTTGGGGCCGTATGCAGCTTCCTAAGTCCTCGCACGAAGGTTGATGGTCACTCCAGTGCCGCCATTCACCAGTCAAATCAATTCTACGCCCTTCCTGTCGCCCTTTTTTCGCCAGGAATCAACACTTTTGATATCTCCTACTGTAAATGGAAATTGTAAAGGACTTGGGTGTCAAGGGCAGCGACGAAGCAGCTGGGAAGGCGAACTGCGAGGTTGGTATACGCCCTAGAAGGACAGGATGGGGCACGGATGTTCCATCGACGACGCTACATTACATATAATTTGAGCTGGTTTACTCTATGAAAAAGCGATGAAGACAAGTGAACCCTGAGCCTTCGTTGTTATGATGGTTTCGTTGCTGTATTTTTGCCGGAATGGTAATCGGTATCGCGGTGTATTTTATTCCTTTGACTTGTTCATAATAGCTGTTTTGTTCCGTTTCACTACTAGCGACCCGATAAGCAAAAACAAGGCAGTCCTTGCACGTAGCAGACGGCTGGCACATTTGTGGCATGATCGGATGGAATCGTTTCATTGCATTAATTGCGACGGCAACGGGTGGGGGAAACACGCAGGGGCCAGTTACATGTTGCGGGCAGTGCAGGCAGCCAGTTCGGCCGACCTACTGCCTTGAGCGTGCAGGAGAGCGGCGGTAAGGACTGAGAAGGTCGGCGACCTCCGCCTTCCTCTCCAAGCCGGCAGAATGCACCTGGACAGGAAATAAGGGGGGTTGGGAGAAAAGCGGCAGACCTTGGGCAAAACGGCAGAATTCAAGAAAAACGGCGGAATTCAAGAAAAAAGGCAAAATTCAAGAAAAACGGCGAAACTCACCTAAAAAGGCGGAATGTGCGCTAAAGGGCGGAATCCACGACAAACGGCAGATTTCACGACAAACGGCAGCTAGCCTGCTATGTTAAGCGTGGGGGGCACAGCGGCCGATCCCGCCGGTAAGCTCTTGGCAACCCCTCACTTTGGCAGAGTTTTTTGCACGACGCGCAACCCCGATGCAACGCACGCACGGAGCGAAGTTTCATGCGATAAGCCACCAGCCATGCCGCCCAAGGCCAAAATGGAAGAGATTCGCAAGGAATATGATATGGAGCATAAGGGGCAATGGTTGGACCTGACGGTAAGCCCCCGCTTCCATCTCGTGTCCGTCCCCCGCCCTCATCACCACTAATTGTGATTCCCGTTCATCAGCGTCTCATCAAAGCCGAGATCCTGAAGCTGAAGAGCGAGGGCAAGGCGTCGTGGAGGGAGCTGTGGGGGTTCGAGAAGCAGAAATGCTTTGATAGTATCAATGATCAGATGCGGGTGATTTGGGGGAGAACCGTCGATGATGCCTTGCTTATTTGGCGTATGGGGCAGTTGTGGAGTTCGAGTTTGACTACCTACCTATCTGGTTATGCGTGCATCAGAAACTAACAGGTGCACAACAGCTAAACCGGGCAAAGCTGATGAGGAGCCAAAGGACGGCGACGACGACGCTGCAGAGACGGTTGAGGCCGAGGCCGAGGGCGCACAGGGTCGGGCGTATGACCCTGTGCGGGATGTTTAGGCAGTGCATGCTTCGCTTTTCGTTGTTCGTGCCCGTGTATATTGTCGCGATTGGTAGAGCCCAAAGCCTTACATACATGGTACTTCATTCCCATCCCGTCAACACTCTAGCACCTTGTGTATCAGTGACGCATCAGTTATGCAAAACGAGCTTACTGCAGCGAGCCCGCTTGTTGCCTTCGCTTCCCCTTGCCTGCATAGCCTCCGTACTACTCTGTATCCCTTGACTGCCCCATGCCAATTACCCTCTCCCTCTTCCCTGCCTGAAAGTTCAGTCTATTGCTCAGTACCATTCTATAGGACCCCCTTTCAACACGTAGAGGCATGGCGTACATATACGCACTTGCATATTGCAGATGACTCGTACGATATTTGTATCAGTAGACGGCGCTCTATAGGTATTAGCGTGGGGGCGTGCTTCAGTACCCCAGGCTTCCATGAGTGTGCCTCAATGAAGGTGTTGTGTACATCATAGGTTCAGCCGTGGCGAGGATGTGCTATCTGAGTAATGCCACGTCGGATCAGGGTTGAGTGGTTTTATGATGTTGGGCCACCGCTTTGTCGTTTGTGGGTTAGTGATTTGTTATTGGAAGTGCTTGACTGTATATGGTGATTTCTTACTCTGTATATTAATGTGTAATCTAGTCTATCTAGACTGCATTGACTCGGATATATGGTTCAATTTCTTCTTTTACTACCAGACATTTGACCTGCCACAAACCCCCAAGTCTTCCGATAAATCAATACAATGAGGCGCGGTGCTGGAGCATTGCTTCCTGATAATGTAGTAAGCACGTAGCGAGGCCAAATTGCTAACACTGCATGGAATTCTATAAAGATACACGTGTCATCTGACGATTGCATGAGTAGATGCACGGCCAGGATTTCTTTGCCGTCACCATGTATGTACTTGGATCGCGCATATCAAAGGGAAAAGGTGCTGCAACTAACTACCAATAAGCTGTCTGCGACTAATACTCGCCATCGCCTTCCTTTTCCAAATCATTCCTCAGCTCGAAAACAATACAACATACCTACATGAATCATTTTAACCGCTTAGTACCTTTCCTGAGACCACATATTTCTTCGAACAGCTTCTCTAGGTAAATATAATTGCCTAGAGGCCTTTTCAAGGACTGATTCATCTTACAGAACCTCATCTTTCTTATACGCCGTGTCTTCTGGAAACCATCTAGCTTGTGAGTAGACCCATTTACTCCAAGGACGAGACTTACGAGGATATTAGAACAATATTTGCCCACAATGGTGCTAGAGAATTCCACTTCAAAACCAATATGCCAAAAACTACAACATGTTCCTGAACACGGAGGAACGTGCATGCAAACTTGCCTGCATAAGGGTGCACCATATCCCAATGACGAGGTGAAAACGGGGGGTACTGAGGTAATTGTTGGCTTTCAAGTCCCCTCTAAAGAGGAAACCGACAGACGGAAGAAGTAGAGGTAAGACGACCAAGTTCTATGATATCACAAAATGTTTATGCGTACAAGGAGATTGCAAAGTCACAATGATAGTTATCATCTCGCCCTCAGTCCTCAGAAAACGAGAGCGAGGAGGCATTATCCGTCAATCAATGAAACTGTTCCTATCAGAGAATCACACTATGCTTGTAATAGTTTCGAGCAAGAGTGTTTAATAATTAGCGATGTGACAAAGATAATATGGCAAAGCAATCCTTTCCCCTAAACATACGCATTTCCGAGATCAGAGTGCAGTTCAATGATTCCAAAGACACGATAAATTAGCCTCGAGCTTTGCCAGTGCTGATAAAGCGACGACGTTTTCAAAGATGTCTCGTACCGCCACAGACATAGCAGGGCTAACACTCTCCTAGCAAAACTCCCAATATCCTCAATTTGGGTACAAAACCGAATACACGAGACGTGATCCATGATGCTATCCCTTTTATGTCTCCGGTCCCTTTTCCCGTGAAACCGCGCGTTCATAATTGGTAGTTCTAGACCGCAGGTGTAATGTCAGCGTAGTTTGTAAAGAATATTTCTTTCGAATCCTACATTCTATTATATTTTTCAAGCAATTGTGATATGTCCTTTCCTGTTCTTTCTAAAACTTCGCCGTTTTTCCCCAAGCTAGTATTTTGGTCTATAAGGACCTTTGCGAGTCCACTAGTTGCTTTCTCAGAGCATGTCCCGTTCGTAGGCATCTTGGGGTATGATTTTGGGGAATGATTATAATGATGTATTTGATGAAGACTGATATCTAAAGTCATTCGAGTTGAAGGGAAACCATGGTGCATTTTAAATGAACTGATAGGGCCTGGTAGGCCTCCCCATGCGTCCCAGACAGTTTTAGTGCAATCTGACTGACCCCAGGCCTCTAGGTTTCATTCCTGCAACTGTACATTGCATACTACCATGTCCCTAGCCATGCGCCATTGCATATACGTCTCATTGGGCTATTCCACACCTTATGTAACAAAGTTTACCTGAAATATTCGTACGGGCTTCGATTACCAAGGAGCCGACAGCTATCAGTTCAAGTGGTCTATAGATGTCCAATCATCAAATTGATTAGCCAACCAAAAAGAATGGCCTTTTAGCTAATCTATTCAAAATAAAAACATAGGTAGGAGCTTATCTATGCCCAACGTAGTACCTTAATCTCTAGGTGTGCTTGTTGCAAGCCTCGAAGTTACGTTAAGAGTGGAGTTCTTTGTTAAGGTACCAAAGCAGGATAAGTGAACTTGAAACCTGAACCAGAGCAGAATAGCTAATAGTCACTCTTCGACTTACAGTTGACCATGCACCATAACTACATATGGTTTCGCTTTTTCCACCCTATCTATGCGACTCCATCTATGCCACCAACTAGATTATTAAGAGGCAGTGTATGAACCTAGATATTACATTTCAGAAAAGGAGACTTACGTAGATAAATTGTATATGAATGCAGGGGAGCTCACTTAAGATTATGAACAGTAAGCGAAAGAAGAATGAAGCTATTATTGCGCAACTAATATATAAAGAGCTCAACGTAGAGTATTTATTGGTATATGATCTCACTTCTTGGTACCTTATCTGGGTCAGCTCTCCAAAGTGATCAAGAGGAGGCAGGACAACTAACGGTGGCCTCACAAATAAACTTGCAGACAGAGTTGGTGAATGAATGAGACAGAAGATAACAACGTCTAAGACCTGGACAAGTTCCGGTTCCGGGTAGACTCGGTTGAGATCATAGGTGATTGTCCCGCGCGTATAAAATTCATCGAGAGAAAGGAGTCGTGGTTGATTTGTCAATAAAGTACATCACCCGCCTCAAACACCATCCTTATAGATATACTGCCTCGCCCTCTCTTCTAAACCAGGCCTAACGTTATCCCTCACATACTCGTTAACAGACTGCCGTAATTCCCAAACTCCCTCTCTATGCTCCGATTGAAGGGTCCCTCGAATTTCAGGGATCTCGTGCTAGAAATCCGTGTGTAGTAGATTGACTTACCCATCGATATAATCGTACCTTAGAGCCTAGTTATTAGACTTACAATGCTGCTAATGCGTGCCTAGGTGGTAGAGGGTGGAAATCTAGCACTGAAGGATGGTGTTAGTGTAAGTCCTTTGATCATTATGAAGGAGGGTAATGTATCCCGTTCTTGCTGGAGCACTAACACTCTTTGGAGGATGTGGTGATTGTCGTGATAATGTGGTTTATGTCAGAAGCTATTTGGCTCTTGACGTTTTGGATCGCGTGTTTCTTAGCGCCTTTTTACTATTCCGTCCTTGTCGACGTAAACATCAACAATATTAGCCCTGAAATGTTTTATCTTCCGGGTCGAGTGCTGCCGAGCCTGGAAGAACCCCTCTCTTAGAGGTTAATCTTGATAGACGAGTATAAAAATTACAAGGGTTCCAGGGGAAAAGCCAAGACGTTATTAGGTTTCAAAACGGTCTCGAGGGGTGTTATTGCAAATGTGGCCATCCTTTACAAGGGAATGTTTCTTAATATATAAATCGAACACCAGAAACTACTATGTGATTGATACTTTCTCAGTCAACCTTTTCATACTATGTATGACTAACAGACATCAATATTTACCCAGTATGGATACAGTATCATGATCATCAACTTCATGATTCTGAGCTGATGGTCGTGAATAGAATAGAATACTCATCTCCTCCTGTGTCGTTTATATCTCTACCATCAATCGAGCCGAACAAGGTATTTCTCGACTAGTATTCTGACGCTTTAGCTTCGTTCTCCTATTAGTCCATAAGTATTGCCGCCCACAGCCGTACAGCAAGACGGCGACGAAGGTCCAACGACATGTGCCCAACTGACACTTGGCTTTGGCGGTATCGACGTCGATAGTGTCGTCGTAGAATACGCTGAAGTAACAGATGCTCTCTGTGCCGGAATATGGGTTGTGTGTGCTCTAGCAGGGCGCGTATCAGTGAGGTCCATTCACTTGCGGGCAGAAATTTTCGGGATGCAATTCTTATCTTGATTACTGGATAGACTAACCTGCATTTGATACATGATCCAGAAGATATTGAAAATAAAGATTAGCAGATATTCTCATATGAGTGCGAATACAAGCAATGCAGCTGAGGGATGTCCTTGAATGGTTGGGGCCTGAATATTCCTAGAGAGTAATATCGGCGGGCACCTTCAATGGAAAGAAGAACTGGGTTCATTTGTTATACGTTCCTAGAGAGGGATAAGATAAAGGCAACCTACATATTTATTTTGTAAGTCAGGGACCTTTTCTGGAGCCCTTCGTGTGGCCAATCCCCAATATGCTGATTTTTATCCAAAACTACATCGATCGACAGGAGCCGAATTATTCAACCTAAAAATGGTCATAGAGTCATGTGGCAGAACGAACCTTGATGAGACGGAAATTATCGCATAAGTATGGAGTTCTGCAAAACTGGATGACTGAAAACGTCATCAACACAAGTCACTTAGGTAAGGGTGTTGAAGAAATCCATAGGGATGTATTTCAACATGGTATGGAACAAGAAGGGCACAAGCATACGCTTTTTGAATAGGTTAAGAGATTTAAATCGTGGAGAACAGTCGTGGAAAAAGAACACCATCCCCTGGTGAAACTGAAGGTGATCGCTACCTTTTACCTTGCACGCACATAGTGATAAACAGAAAATGCCCTATTTGGTTGTGAATAAGCACAATTTACGTTTACTAGATCTTATAAACGAGACATACCATATATCACTCCTTAGTTATGCTTCCTAGCTGTTAGTACTCTACTTCTTCCACCTATCTATTAATCCTACTTAACGATATTATGACCTCGATCCTCGACAATGTATTCACGGTATTCGTATCTCTATCAGGCCCAGATACTGCTGATGTACCTTCCTTTATTCAACCGTTCATATCCTAATATTCTTTCCATCTGCGTTGTAATTAAATGCTAAAATAGAATTGAGGGTGAGACTATGTTGGAAGGTCAGGACCGCCCTCAAGCAATTGGACTTCCGGATTGAAAGTAAACCGTGCCATTCCAGCCTCGCCTTGTTATATCTAAGGCCTACTCCTTCTGATAAGTTTATCAGCAACATAATAAATTTTGCTGCTTGAATCTGCTGTCATTATCTTGCTTAATCCATATCTCATAATAATAAATGAAGTAGCTCAGACCAGAATAACGTCGGGTATGCTCGATTTGAGTCCTTTTGTGACCACAGTGATAGGTCTACAGGGCAATGTACCAAGGGTTCTACGAAGCACTTATTGACGACATTTTATCCAGTTGAAGTATATTGAAAACGTTTCTCAAACTCGAAACAAAGGCGTGGGATTCACTGGGTAGTTTCTGGGGTTATTGTAGGTAGATGAAACGACTCTGAATCTAATTAGACAAGTGTATTATAGATGGAGTTTTAATTTGGGACTACCATGATGACATGTAGACAGCAGTTCCATCCAAGTAGCGTAATGGAGACTAGTTTCTGCAATGCTGAGGACGGCTTGATAGGTGTTTGTATAAGCTGATTTGTGAAGCAGTAGGTCAAAGGTTCGGAAATAAAATGAATAATGTAATAATTACCGACTGGTAACTATATGTAAAGGCATACGCAAAAGAGTCAAGCAACAGTGACAGCAAGTACCATGAGATTCCTATTCCTTCAAATTATAGTTCCTGCTCTAATAGCTGAGGCAGCAACGGGTGCTCATGACGTAAGCTTTCCCTTACATAAAGGAGTACATGCATACTTACAAGTTACAGTATCAGCTTTGCAGTGAGCGGGATCTAGGCGGGCTTTGCCTCCAAGGCTCTATAAAGTCTCATCAATGTAATACGGTGAACACGGATATGTATGGCACCCGCACGTTTTATTCTTTTGAACCGGAGCAGAATACGACTTGCAACTTATTCAGGTTAGCAAGGGTATAGACTTATTTTTACTCCCCTACTAATCAACTCAGTTCATTAACCTGCATTCCCTGGGAGCCTAAGAGTAACGGCAACGCGGGTTCAATCCATTATAAAACCGCTCAGATTAGTCACTTCATGAACCTTGATATGATTTTCACAGACTCTTACTACCTGGAAAGCTTTTGCTGTTTTCCAACTAGAGATCCTGATATAGGGTTAGATTGGCGCTGTTAGATTAAAGAATACCTGGAGACTATATGAGCAATTATCTATTAGTGCGTTAGTGGGGATTATCCCATAAGCTCAGAAGACTACTAGGCCTTACTAAACTTGTGCTACTTTATTTCATGATGTTGAGGCCATGGTTAATATAACTACCGTTAATTCATAAAGAGGGGTGCTACATAGCTTGTAAACCTAAACCAGATGCCTAACTACGTTTAATTGATAGGTAGGAGTGAGTATGAATAGTCCATTTTGGGAAGTCAGCTGAGCAAAAAAGATGGTTCCGCGCGACCTTGGCGGCTGGCAAGACCACTCCGATATGCAT
Source organism: Rhytidhysteron rufulum CBS 306.38 (assembly GCA_000467735.1). Classification (NCBI taxonomy): domain Eukaryota; kingdom Fungi; phylum Ascomycota; class Dothideomycetes; order Hysteriales; family Hysteriaceae; genus Rhytidhysteron; species Rhytidhysteron rufulum. The sequence goes on from AJFL01003280.1 coordinate 10,854, forward strand.
TAAGAACTATTGTCGAAGCTGGTGGCAAGCCATGAATGCGAATGCATAGCAAGTAGGCATTAGTTCGTTTTATTTTTGAGCAAGACCAGCAATTTCTCATAAAGGTGGGTGAATGCTAGAAAATAAGAGATAAACACTGTGATGCTTCTTTATTCTTTCTTCCTCGAATGAAAGGTAACATATAATGATATGCTTCCTCGCAAAGAAGGCGAAACATCTCATAAAAATGACCGACAAAAAGTGGAGAATATAGTCGCCAGGTAAGATTGCAACAAAAGATTAAATTTCAGGAATTCGTTCCAAACAACCCCGGGGCTGCACCGGGGGCGTATTTCTAGTCCTCCGACTCAACTCAAACTGAATTACGGTCTGTGATGCCCCCAAAAGGATTTGGTTGGACCAATACGCGAGAGTACTAAACACGGCTTTAACCTGCCTAGGCTAGCGTGGATCGCTTATCCAAAGACCAATACAAGGCGCCTCTTGGGTGACTGATACTCACCTACGTCCGGGTCAGATTATTTGTCGCACGAGAGAGCGTCCAGGTAGTGCCAGTATCCTATGTCACGCTTTTCCGCTACAGACTGGGTCCTATAGTACACCTTTGATTGGCCCGGAGTTCATGAACCGTTCAAAGTCTAGGCTATTTACCAAACTCCAACTTTTCATTTCCACCTACACTATCTTGTATATAGCCCCATAAGCAGGAAATATTATATCTGCGATAGCTCATTCCCCACTTAGAAAGACCATGATATAATAGTCGGACAAGTCAAGTAAGCTAACCATGGCTATGGAACTAACGTGTTGATCAAGAGAGAGTGCTTCTCTAAGCGCAAGAGCAAGAGGTCTACCTCGTGCAACTATGGAATTGGCATGGTGTCTGGCTAATATTAGTTATTTGTACATCAGGAGGGTCGTTATATGAACCCAATCATCTTTCGGAGCTTAGCTCGTTATCGGGGAAGATGGGGACATGGTTCTGCATTTTGGGGCCTGAAGTTGCTCGGAACATCTGTGGATGGATGGGCTCTTAATGTACGTCTAAACACGTTTAGGGTCCCTGGATAGGTAATCTGTTTCGAGATACGCGTGGAGACGCCTGTTGGAGGGGGACTTGGGGTTATATTTACTACCTTCGTTTTCCCCTACATATTCTCAACCTCATCCCCCTTCTCCTCTCGCCCAGGGTCTTCGGTCTCTTCTGCTTGGGCAGCCTGCCACACCGTAACATACCACCATGACCTCAATTTTGCTCTTATCTACTTAGTTCCCTCTATAGTGAAACATAAATAGTTGAGACAACAGAGCATCTACACAATCTATATCTCTAGAAGAGTTACCTGCTTCCAGTACATGACATAGTGGTGATGGATTTTATGTTATGGCCGTGCAATATAAACCAGGGGAATCGATCGAATACTTGGTATTCAAGCGTCTAAGGTTCGGTTAGAACTGCCTACATTGTTTTAACAAACTGCAAATTATAAGCCTTCCTGTCTTTTGGACGGGGCTGTTTCTTATTTGATTATGGAACCATTTCCGAAGAAGAAACGTCAAGGAGAATGTTAAACCACTGACCCTCGACGTATATTCGTGGAAACCGATCTGTTGGACCTCGTACCAGAGTCTTCGGAGAACGTCATTTGTGACCGAGAAAGGGGGCCGCGCGGGGCAATACAGTGAGCATAAACTCCAACAACTTCATGACACATATTCCCTCATCCAAATTACGCACGCATCTCTATGACCTATCACTAGAACCACTAACCCTGGGTCTCGCGGAGTTGTGTTGCGTGCAAGCTAAGTGAAGTGCGGGCCTGCAATGTGAGGTATGTACAACGTTACCTAAGACATAAAGATAGTGACATGGAGACATAAAAGGCAAAAATGAGGCGAGACGGCTTATGATAATTATCTGAGGCTGAAATAGGAGCACTTTGCTTCAATTAGCATTACTATATCCCACGGTTCATGAGAATTCAAGTTGGCAAATCGCGATGTCATGACTTGCAATTCTGAAATGTTTCCTTGCATTCCCTTTCATATGTCCTATTATCTCCTGTACATATCACACCCCATTTCCTGGTTATTGCATCACCATGTGATGTTAGGTCTGATGTATTTGCCATGGCTGTGTTCGACGCTGGAGGGGAATGTTCTGGCGCTCCTGGGAAAACACGAAGCTGACCCGACCGGTTTTGATTAAGGCTGGTGGGGTATGACCTTTCTCATTGCGTCACCGTTCTGTTTCGAAGCCGGAGCTTAAGTGAGATCTCAGGGTTGGCACTGGATGCTTGGACAGGGCTTGTCTGGCAATGGGCGCACATGCAGCCTTCATTTTTGTTACCAAAATACCCCTCGCCGTAGCTGATGGTTATCTCCTCATCCGCGGCTATATCGCGGCGGGCAGCAACCGTGATGTCAGATATATTTCCCATGACCTGTAGCTCCGCGTTGGGATCGCAGCTGTGGTTTATAAGATGTGCAGGACCCACTAATATGCTCGTAGGATATCGGGATGTCTCTTTGAGAACGCTAAAATCGTTCGTATTACCCTCCAGCTGTTTGAGCTCCTCTTCGCTTAAGGGAACACGCAGACCTTGTAAACTCTTGATAGTCTCTCCCTGGGCGATGTGTCGCGTGGCGTTGATGCAGGCTTCATTCTCCGACCCGAACATCGTACTGCCGACCTTAAAACGCGTTGTCTTTCAACTTGGTCTTCAGGTAAGCCAGTAGAAGGCCCTCGAATTTCTTCCGTTGGCTGCCATGGTTGAGTTGTTGATAGAAGTTGCTAAAGCCTCGAACCGCGAGGAGCCTATTCAACGCTTGTTTGTTGCCATCCGGGTGTTTCTGAAAATCATTGATAATGGCTTTGATCTTTTTTAGGGGTGGCTTCCATTTCGTTACTGTAATACCACTATATTTGTGGCTGTTTACTGAAGCGCCCTGGAATTGTCAACAACATAGCAGCTAGGCGGGGCTATGCGCGAATCACCTTATTGTCAATAAGTGCATGCGTGAGGATATTCTCAATCTGTTGAGCTTGCGTGGCCGTCAGAGCCGGTTTGTGGGTCTTTTTGTGTGACACCTGAGACTGCAAAAACCATTAGTACTCATGAAAGCCTGGAAGGTTTGGTGGACGAGAATAACAAACATTTTTCTGCTTCTTCGAAATCGCCATCTATGGCAGGCGGCTGTGGATTAGAACTGTGACCCAGAATAGATAGCCGCACGTCGGGTTGTCATCTAGGAAAATCTAGGGGAGTCGAGAGAGGTGGAGGAGCAGCTTCTGAGAGAACCATGTGATAAGGTTGTATCCTGAGACGGATCACTCCGTCTCGAGACACAGGGAGAGAGGTTGGGGGCGAAAATAGGGACGGTAGTCATATATGCCTGATTGGCTCCTGCTAGGTTACCATTATACCCTTCCTCTAACCTAACTCAGTCCAGTTCTAACTCTGAGTGAAGGAAAGGCTTGACCAGTTTTGAATGTTGTGCAGCATACCTGAGTATATAAGAATTTGATTCACTATCTAACAAACAAGGGGTGACAAGATCACCAGACAAGGATGTCTGGTTTCCGAATACATACATAACAATTATGCAACCGGGATCTCAACATTTTCGGTGCCAAGGCTAGGACGAGGCAACAAAGTTCGATATAAGGAGCTCTCTCTCCTCTCACACGTTGGTACCAACTTTCTCGCAGCGCGATGGCCTACGTCTCTTCTAGTCACATCTCTTTCACCCTAATTCCCGGGAAAGACCGTCCTGGCAAGGACACCGGGAAGACTTCTGATTTCAAAACGATCGACGTTCAGCACTATATTCGAAAGCATATACCACCAAACCCACAAATGGTACCCTGCATTATTTCCTTGCCTCATCGACAACTACATATTATTATGTATACCGAGCCCTTGTTTCTTGTTCTTCACTTTCCAGATGTCATGATCGGTATCGCTGGTACTCCTAGCGTTTCTTCGATTATCAGCAGCAACCTTTGGATGGAGCATGAAAAAAGGGACAGATCGTATTTGAGCGTAGTATTCGGCCTTCTAGACCATCTACCCAACATAAAGGTTACGATTTATCCAACTACACCTAGTTCCTTCTGCTTACAATACTCAGATATTTATCAACCTGCTCGGGCATATAGAGAAGCCTTTCCGGATTGATCGACAAGACCTTTCATGTATTCATGTTCAGCCCATGGGAAATACGCAAGCCCTCTCTCCACTACATTCCTAAGCATAATTCCAGTCATAATAAGGTTAGATCTCAATTGCTGAGCGATATAAGGTAGTCTTCGTTGGAGTTCGAGTGGTTCGACGACGGTATCATTTATCCTTTAACAGTTCTGCGTGAACTACCAGCCCCTTTGTGACCATGGGCCTTTTTGATAGATTTTTATACATAGTTCGGTACTATTAGTGCAACATTAGGAGTGACCGGAATTAGAAAATGATATAAGCTTGCACTGGTGCCTGGATATCTCCCTATAGCGAATTATCCAAAGAGTAAGATACACTGACTTCTGCCGGGCCTGTTCTCGTGGTGGTCTGTAAACAGTAAGGAGAATGTAATTTAAATACTTGTATTACTTACATCAAACGTAAAATTATACGCCTGGGATCCGGTCATTGCTACTTGCATCTACAAGAAGGGGAGGTTCCATTTTAAGCCCTGGGTCGGTCAAGGCTTCGGCCACCGTCGAGTCTCCAGCATTTTTCTGCCCAGCGGAGAGCAACGTTGACGTTTAGAAGCGATTTTGACATCAACAAATCGTCTTGGGGCGCTCCATTGATGAGAAGTTGTCAGAAAAAGGGGGCATATTTCTTCATGTTGAGCACGGGCACGAAAACACTGCAGCCTAACGCTTCTAGTAACCCACTAATTATGCTGCAAGGGCCAGGTTGAAGGGAGAACGGCTGGAATCTCAGGGTAGATGTAACATGGAACGGAAGCGGCCTTCCGCTCTCTGCTCATTTTCCTTGCCCTCTATCTAATCCCGGCCACCAAGTCGTGATTTATCTATATGGTCTCTCCCTTCCCAAAAACTCGCCCTTCTCTGCGCTGTTACCGAATATTCTGAAATATCATTGATCTATTTGCTACGCATCACGCACAAGGAAGGAGTAGTAGTAGTGGGTTTTGGGCCTGGGCAATCGCCTACAGTGCGTAGTAGTCTTCTTTGTGAGGAAGCCCAAAGAGGAGTAGTACGCTCTGCAGGATCCGCCACACGCTCTCAATGAAATTGAGGCATCTATCTATCTATCTACTGCGGTGAATGTGTCCGTGAGTGTATAGGGATGGAGGGTGGGATGAAAGGAAGCGTAGATGCGTGAGCAGGAGCAGTGGAATCCGTAGAATCGTTGGTGTAGGAAGGTTGGTGAAGCTTCCAAGCCGAGGTATCGTAGGATTCTCATAGAGTGGTCCACCAGGGTGTGTCAGAATTCGTGGAACA
>AJFL01003329.1:0-19444 GCA_000467735.1 Rhytidhysteron rufulum CBS 306.38
ACGCAACTGCCAGCTCTGATTCCTCACAAAAAGTCAACTCCCGTGCAGTCTCCACATAATGTAGCTGACTCAAAAGCCCCCCAAACCGTCATCAAATTCATTGGAGCTAATGGTTTGCTTCTCTTTTACCGAGGCACTAAAGTTCGTAGGTTGAGGTGCCGGCTGTTTCCCAACCGACCCAATGGGTTGAATACCTGCCTGACGGCGGAGTTCCGCGAGGATAGCCTCGTTGCTGCGGCCGTCTGTTGGGGCGTCATCGACAATATCAAACACATATTTCTGGACGAGCTTGACGCTGGGCATTCGAATTGACATTTTATCCGCCAGTGGGACCTCGTTGTATTGCGGTGTCTTGCGTATTTCGGGCCAGTTGTCGACTCGAGGATCATGGGAACTCGTGGTTTTAAAGATCCATGTCTCGTGAAGGTGGTAAGTGACAAAGGAAGCCTGTGAGCAGAAGGTTACGTCATTGATGTCCCATGCCGTGCCGCCGAGAAAATCGTCAACTTGTTTGTAGCAATTCTTTGCTTGATCCCCCAGGGAATCCTGAAAGACGACGGCTTGAATGCAGAACGCGTGACCCTGCTTTTCCAGCTCTTTAGCAATAGACTCTTCCTCTTCGGCTCCCGATGCGCTAATGTCCTCGTGTGTTCCTCTCTTGACTAACGATCGAAGAATGCCTGCATCTTTTGCTTCTCTTTCCTTTTTAGCTTCAAAAATCTTTAAACCCGCGCCTTGATATTTCTGGATAACCTCAACCTCTTTTGGGGTCAATGGAGTAGCCAACAGGAAGGTGCACGTAATATCGTAGGAATCCTTCCTCTTCATCAGTCTCTTGTAGTTGCCGATCTCTCTTTGATAAGTGTGCACGTTATTGTTGAGCAGCTTCGTTTGTTTCTCGGATTCCACAATTGCTATCTTATACAGTTGTTTCAAGATGTCGAAAGTGAGGTCTCTTAGTTCCCATCCGTACCAGTACTTGCTCATTTGCTGACGGGTGTATCTCAAGAGTTTGACCAGTTTCTGCTCTGCATCGTCGCCCTCTTCAAAGCTTTTACCATCCTGGTTGTTCACAAATTCCTCCATCCCTTCACCTTCCAGATAGGCCTTATTCACATTAATAATGCTTTTAGCGGCCCGGAAGGTGCTGGAATTAAAAACCCTTATAAGAGCTATGAGAGTGTTGCGCTCTTTGCTGTTAAGCTCGTCGCTATCAACGTTGGGGTAGGTGGTGAAGAAGAATGTCATGTTGCAGTTCCTTGCCTTCCCGATAAGTAGTGGCATTGCAGCGTAGAGGAGAATGGCCTGCCGGGTGAGTGGGTCAAGCAGGTGTGCAGAGTCGATCCATATGTGTTGATGTCGGTGGATGTAGGCGTCCCATGCACCGCTGTGACCATGAAAGTTCAGTTCACGAGCGCGGCGCCATAGCGAGAGTATATTCTGTACTGGAGCTGGTATCGCATCCCACCCAGGGTCTGGCTCGGGGTCTGGCTTGGTGTTTGGTAGCGAGGTGTACGGTGGCGGGTAGACGCCAATATCCCAAGTGGTAGCGTGTTGCAGGCCTGGTTGAGGGTCATATTTCGGGTTCCCCTTCGGATTGAATTCGTCATAGGTATACGCATCCTTTCTCGCAATTTTGTGGTCTTGACCGGTTTTGGAGTCGTTAATCTTTTGTGTAGCACCATCTCCTCCCTTAAAGCAACAAAGAAGTTGGCCCATTTGAAGAATGCTAAAAGCCAAGAATGAAGCCCGAGGAGGGTGACGCAAGATAGGCTCAATGAAATGACAGCGATGGGTTCGTGACAGGAGAGGGGAGCGTGGTAGGTGTCCATGGTGTAGAAAAAGGGCGTTTAAATGTTTTCAGGGAGATTGGTCCGAGTTGTGTCAGGCTTCCACGCTACGCTTAGCACAGCCCGTGTCTGCCTTGCACCCATGTAAACAAGGAATCGCTCGGGAATTCCTCAGGGACGCCCGGTTCCTGAGCACAATCTTATATGCACGATGCTGCTAGAGGGAAGTATATCTCGGATATGCTCAGGAAGGTGAAAGAGAACTCTAAGTTGTATGTCTAAATTATCCCTTAGGGGCACCAACGCTTACCAAGGCTTAGCATCGCCAAATCGAGTACTACAAAATCAAGCGCTACTAGATCATGTAGGATTCAACAGATCTCATCCCATATACAGTATAGCTCGCTCTCATCCATAGGAAATTCATTAGGTCGCCCATCAACTCTCTACCTATCTGCTAGCTCGTGATTCTCCTACATCAAGCAAAACTTTACAGCTGCTTAGATCAACCATTGTGGAAGTGGGACAGTGAGACTGATATAAAGTGGTACTTTCCTGGAAATAGCGCCATAATTCAACCGCTTAACGTTATCGTGCAGATACACCCCAAGTAACCGATATAGGCTTCACCAAGGTCTAAAGGATTACGAGATAGCTAGGAACTGCTGTAAAAGCCTCTATCGGATACTGAATATGCTATATAGATATATTAATTTGTGGGGAGTCACAGTTGGGAAGTCAACTAACCGATTAAGGTTAAATATCAGTTAAGTGTTTGAGAAAGACCAGAATAAATATTTAGTCGATAAACAAATGATTATAAAATTATATGCGCCTAAACATCAAGACAAACAAGATTATAACGGACTGCAACCTGAGGTATTAAAATAGATTACATGCCACCTTATTATTACTACTAAAACTTCAGAAACCTGGTAAGCCTATCCTCAACCCAAAAGACAGCCCACTTAAAGGACTTCGGCGATTGGATGGTTTGTCCATAAGAGACTTCCTGCCGTTTCTTTGTATAATCCGCTAATCTATTAATAGAGAAGGCGGTAGGGGAGGCGGAGGCGAAGGAGAAGGAGAAGAATATAAAGGTAGAATGTAATGAACAGTATGAGCAGTTTCGTCGCTCTCGTAATACCCTTTAACGTGAAAATTTGGTTAGCATTAAACTTTGAGTAAATGATCAGTACTTACAACATAAAACTGACCATGACTTTAGAATCAGTTCGAAAACCGCCGAAAATAGGTTTGTTTGAGACGCTGTCTTATCGTCCCTGTCATCGAACCCAAGCCAAGTAAAGTCATCAAGTGGTTGTGTTTTTATATCTCTAAGTATCGAGATTAAGCATATAGTGTCGATGCCTTACTAGTGCCAATCTCTTTCCTCGTCCCTCTATTATAGGATCTGCGCCCAGGTCAAGAAGGACCCGGACAGCATTTGAAAGCCCGTTTGATGCGGCTGCATGAAGTGCTGTGCCTTGTGAACAAACTCGCTTGTTGATTTTGGCTTTGCCAAAAGCGAGCAAGGTACTTGGGACTGGATCAAAATATTGACAAGCGTAAAGGAATGCAAATGAAGATATCTTGGCACCTGCGTGAAGGAGACGTTCAGCGACGGCGATATTGTTGTAATAGCATGCTTGCCTCAACGGAATACGGCTATTCGCGAGATACTACATTCTAAACCACCTGGCATGGATATTTACGCGATGATCAAGTAGGAGCTCGATTACTTTCTCGCCTGAAAGACCCTTACAAGCGCAAGCTTCCATTAATTCTTCAATACCTTGCATACGCGACTCCATGCTTTGTAAAATTTTGATTGCGAGATTCCTGTCGGTGCTGGCTACTTGCACGTATTCGTCAACGAGATTGTTGTAAACTATAATAGCGGCGGTGGTGAAGACGAGCTTTTTCGCGCGGCGGCACGATGTATTCCCAAATTATTAACCGTAGCTCAGCGGGGAGCGAGAGAAGCGGAGGGAGAGATTCATTGGTAGCAATTTGTGGTGCTATATCCCATGGCATGTAAGCAGGCTCGGGATTTAGGCCGGCGGAAATGTTAGAGTCGTTAGTTGAGCCCGGAGAGGGACAACCCGATCCATGGTTGAGTTTGCGTCGCTTCGGTTTGGGATCCACTGAGGAGTATTTGCGGCGTTGTGTGATGACCATTGCTGAAGATTTCGCAGTTATAGTGAAGGTGCGGCTCGGCAAAGTAAATGTAAAAGCAATAGTAAGTTAATAGGCTACAGGTATATGCCCGCCTCCACCACAGCAATACTACATCACAGATGCACAGTTGCGAAACTCTAGTTGAATGTTTACCGCTGCTTGCGATGAGGTAGTGAAGGGGATAGCGACCCGTGTTAATGTGGAGAGAGAGGAGATAATGCCGAAAAGGAGGAGGGGGACGCAAAGGGGGACGCAAAGGGGGACGCAAAGGGGACGCAGAGCCGTTGAATGCGAATGCTAATAGCGAAGGCAACGTAAAAGCCACCCTAAAAATTCGTACACTCTATGTCAGCGCGTCCCTATCGACAGATAAAAATTAAGACGTAAACTTACATGCGATGGCTCTGGTGTCGCAGTCATGGATGCTCCACGATCGTTCAGCGCCGTCGCGTTCGTCTTCCTTTGTTCTCCGCTTTTGTGTATCCCTTAATTCGTTCACCGTGTGTGGAAATAAGTAGTAGTAGGCTCGTGAGCCCGATCGTGATTATCATGCGCGTCTGATGGATTTAGAGGAGGTGGCAGGTCGCGATGGATGTGAGCGTTTGGGGATAGCAAAAAGTACGCGGGGGAATGTTCGCCCTTGCCCTCGGCCGAAAGTCGAAGCAGGACTGCAGATGAGCCGACATCCCCGGGCCCTCCTCGCAGTGGCATAACGTTTCGAACCCATTGGCGAGGCACACCCTTTCCCGAGGCAGCCTATTTCTCACCAAAAACATGTTAAAACGCGACTTTTCTAAGCTAATTTATTCGCGCTATATTAATTTTTAATTTTTAAAAATTAAAATGTTAAATAAAATAGCCATCTTTTTATTAAAAATATTTCCTAGAGAATTGGGAGGGTGCGTGTAACACGATCACACGACAAATGCAGGGCTGTGCTGGTTTGGTTTAACAACCAACGCTGGGCTTACGTCAGATCTAATGCCTTGCTGTTTATCGCATCTACAATGCTTTGTTTGGCTGATGTTTTGGTGAGGTGCCCAAGGAAAAGCAATAGAGGTACTGAGGTATTTGTACAGCTCTTGGGATAGTAAAGCGCGGCGCATTTCTTTTTTTGCCGTCCGAAAGCTGATTTATTTCTCTTAGACACTATTTACGAACTTTTCACTATCTCCTCCCGCGTCCCATCTTACCGTTCTCTCGACCGCCTTCATTTCCCTCCGGCTTACGCCTCTCGTCCTCTTAATATAGAGACTCTAATATCCCTCCTAGAACTTGCGATATTGGTTTAAAAGTCAGCTGCAACTATTATCGTGCCGAAATCTACCGTAGCGAAGATAACAGAATGCATTGGCACTATGCGAGACGCTCTCGCTGACTTGAAGTCTAGAATAAGCAAGCTAGAGAACAGCATTGTGAATATCCGCGACGCTTCAACGAGTGATAGAGGAGCGATGAATCGCAAGGCCACTTGCGATGATATGACGCGGCCCACTGTTCGTGCGAAACGTCGGCATCGAGGTCAGAAGCTAAAGGTCTGCCTGAACTCTGTTACCACGATGCGAAGGGATACCTCTGAGTACACACCGATTTAGCAAACGTCGATATTAATGAGTTGATATCGCATAGAAATACGGCGCAGACGATGGTCACCGAGAAGCCTCGCAATTAATTTAACGTAACTACTACGTCTCCGTTATGGCAAACCATCCCGTCAAATTGCAACCACTCAATCATTATCATGCTCGAAGCGGTGAGGATGAGCCCTAGAAGTACTACCGAGCCTACAAGCGTCGCTACACCTACCTCCGGTCGTAAAGCTTATTATATCCCAACTAACGGTACTATTACCGCTATCAAGCGCAACTTTAACACTCCCTATCTAACTTTCTTAGACTAGGTTTGGCGCGATATAGTGAATTGATGAAGTGACAACAACCGGCTATCCGGACTACTTCTCTTCTCCAACATAAGTTTACATAGTCATATATCAATACCTCTCACAACACATTCAATCAGATGATCGCTCTCCTAACCATGCCCTTCTGAACCCAATACATCGGACCATGTTACTAATATTACCTCCTACCTGCCTTTCCCATCCCCCGGTTCCTTCCAACCAAGGAACTAATCGTCCCCTCCCCTCGATATGCCACTAGTATTTGGTTTTTGTTGGGTTGGGGATATGTATAGAGGTCTTGTGGGTAAGCTGGGTAAGAGGCAGGATAGTTGAGTGGATTATGCTAAAGGTGGAGAAGAGTAAGCTTGAAGTGAAGAGAGGTGCGTGTGCTAGCTTTGGAGATGGGTTTTGGGGGCTATTAGTTGAGGAGGCTAGTGGTCGTTAGCTTGATGGGTAATTAAACATGGGACTTTTAATGGCTTTGAGGGGTAGCGATTGATAGTGTGGTTTACCTGAATAGGAGGACCTTTGGGAGTGATTTGGAGGATGTGGTATCGGCATCAATACGTAAAGTATCTAAAAGTATGATTTGCGGTTCTAAATAGGGAGTGAGGTTCCCCTTTAAAGGTTCCAATATAATGACATCAGAGTACCCTAATCCCTGGTTTAGCGAACGATTTAGATATATCTACATGCTATAAGGCCAACAAACCTAGGATTCGTCATTATATGGCATAGGCGGCTCAGGTAAGGGCTCAAATAACCCGTTGAACACAGCTCCTTTTCTTTCCCATCTAATTTCTACAGGACGTCCCTAAGTAGCTTTCGCCGGGTCTGATCGCTGGTTCAAGTGCATTCCGTCAGTATTTGATTGATAGATGTTTAAATTGTACACCATTGTGGCAGCTTCATTCTGTGCCAGTCTCTCCGTTTCACACCGTTCAGATTTGTAAATACGGCCGTTTACGCAGGTTTCGCAGATATATTTGTTATTGGGTGTAGCAGAGACCTTAAACTGTAGTTCCTTCCACATACGGCGTTCGCAAAGATCTAGAAATTATTTAGTTAGCGTTGAGGATAAGGTGCGAGAGTGGGATGCTCAGAGAAGTTACTTTAAAGGTACATGACGTAGAACATTATGAGTCTTAGGCTGTTGTAAAAAATAAAAATTTTTGAGAAGTGACAGGGTAGCATTATGTATATAAGTTAAACGCCGGGCATTTTGACTTCACCGGATGTTCACGACGCAGCCTAATCGGACCAGGGTGAGGCGGAGACTCAATGAGGCTACTGAACATTTACACCGGGAGAAGAAGGACACAAGGCATAGAAGCAGAATTTAACAATATTGCGGTATAGAGTGATAGTAATAATGTAGATATTGGGTATTTACTTATCGTTTTGGCACCGTCTGCTTTACTCTTCTATTATATCGAAAAGAAGCTGCGCGTTTTAAATAGGGTTAGCTCTATCTCTGCCTTTCGCTTGTCGCCCTCACCCAACTTTCCTTTCCACGACTAACCGTACCCTATTTGCCCTTAGATTCCGTCCATTGCGGTAGAGTCAATAAACCTCCACCAAGAAAATGCTCTTATTATATCTGCCTTACCGGTGAACCTGATGCGGCGATTTAGCGCTTAGAAAGTTTGTTGAATTACGCCACATGAAGGCAACGAATCGATTCAAGGATTTATGTTGTATCCGACAAGGATTTCGTTTCACCACCGACATTCGCTGACAGGCATAGTTGTACCACTTTAATTTAAGCTGAATTAGGAAGGAATTAGAGCAGAACTATCCATTACTGTGCCAGAATCCTATCCAAAATCTGAACTGAAATGTCGTCCATCCTAGTAGTACATGCACGGACTACATGCCGAGGTAAACGTGCATTACATACTTAACCGACATTAAATTTCTATGGCGCCAATGGGGAGCGAATAATGACCTATTATACTAATTGCCACTAGGCAGCAAGTACAAATAGTGCAGCCTTGCCGTCTCGCGAGTCTAAGTATTTAAGTTATATTATCACTAGCAAGCAAACTTTCAGCAAAAGACTATTCTACAATTTCCAGAATGGGTCGCAATCAAAGGGACACATGTCATCGAAACCCGAAGAGGTATAAGAGGAAGCAACTACATAACGATCAAGTCCGGAGACAGAATTCAGGAAGTTACGGCCGCTATCGCCCAAACCTAAAGCAAAACCTCAATTTCGAAACGACTCCTTTTATGGCCAATATAAATCAACTATCTTCGATGAATTTACTGCATCTATTCATAAATGACTTGGCAAGATGCTTTAACGAAAGCTCCAAGGCCGACGAACTTCTAGCATGCCTCGACAAGATGATGAGAGGTTACGAAATCTACGGAGCGAACGAAGGTTCGCAATTCACGAGACCCATCTGCCAATTCTTCACCTACGTGGTCAAGGAAACGACCAAGCGACAGCATGCTGAGATACACCTAAACGATGCTCTTCAAACGATGGCAGAACTCATGACAAGAAACGATGACATACCCGGGAAGTCCCTGTATCCACCTGCAACTATGGTTATGGGGGTAGAAGGCTGTAAAGCGAAATTGTATCAATGATCGAAGAAATCAACATGTCTTAAACAGGAACTTTGGTATGGATACTTTTCGTTAAATGGGTTTAAAGCTCTTTTATGCTCACTAGCTCAGTTGTATCGGATCGATGATGACAAATCCATCCTATAGATCCATTTATGGCGGTGCTTTTCGACAGTAGGCTTCTAGCATAGGGGACAGAGAGAGACAGGTCTCTTTCATACACTTTTGCAAGGAGGCAAACAAGGCAAAGTGTGAACTATCCGCTTTACTTTGGCACTTGAGAATTGGTTCATATTTCGCTTAGTTTCACCAACAATTATAGCGTGATTTCAGAGTCAATTACCGTGTCATTCAACGATTGCTTTAGAAAGACTAACCGTACCGCCTATTGTTCGTATTAATGGCAGGGAAGTTAAGCCGAGAAGCATGTGCAGGGGATATTGATCGTTAGAGGTGCCGTACCAACTTGTGCTTTATTGGATCTAATTCCCTTTTAAATCTGTTAAGCATCTTACCTGCGATTATACCGCAAACTCCACATCTACTATTTTCCGTTCACTAGTGAGATCTTACCATGAATTTTCCTTCAAAGCTCCTTTATATTTTAAAAGAGATAGAACCTCAGATTTTCCGAATAAAATCAACCTTGATAAAAGAAAGTGTTGCAGTTATCCAGATTGTTATTTTGCAGGACCAATCGCAGGACCATGGGAATATACCTTGGCTGGAACCTTCGCGGGAACGTCAACTCACGATTGATTCAGGGGACCTCCTTTATATCCTATACTATCAAGACAGACAACTTCGTACATCTTTATATATCTACCAATCGAGGAATCTAATAAGCCATAGATGATTATTTGGAATTATGGAGCGAAATAGAGGTTGATATAACAATAGAGGAAGCTATAAGAAGGGCTGTCGGATTAGTTTATGAGATGGATAAGCTCCATTTCGAAGGTCTGCAGGTAGATTCGGATGACGAAAAGATTTTCCAGATCTTCCAGCTAGAATGCTACTTGACCATCAAGAATAGCGATTCTGGCGTAAGGTCCAAACCACCTTTTTCGGATTTTATGAACGGTAACCTTAGCCTTAGAGAGGCCATTAGTAAATAGGAATAGGACGCAATTATCTCAGATCCCAATGGAAACAAGGAATGTAGTAATAGATCTTGGGCTCTCATAACGTGCGGGATTTGTTGATAATAGTTCTGGGCCAATTAGATGCGATTAACATTCGCTTTATTTTGCTGCTCTAGGGGTCTAGGCGGGAGCAGGCGAGGAAATCATTTGATTTTTTTTTTTGCAGTAGTGAATGATTAATCGCGATGAATTACTATATAGAAGCACACGCGATGTCTTGAATGAAATTCGAACTCAACAATGTAGTAGAGATTTCGGCGTATATAATGAAGGTAGAGTAGTTTAATTTGACTACCTTAATCACCGTTTTCTTCCGCTTCACTATCTAACCCGCGAATAGTTTTAATTTAGGATTGAGATGCAAGTACTACTAATTCTAATTGCCATTACAAGACCAACTGATGCAATTTCAAAATCGAACTTAATTAGACAATAGATTCTTTGCTTCTAAACGAACATAGAGTCTAGAATTTGTCCTACTTCGTAGATATATGGGTCATTAAACCAATCACCTAGAAAAGGCTTTTTGCCCTAAATCTGACCATAGATGTGTAGGCCTCATACTATTTACATCTAGAGTCGAAGGTCACTTCAGGACCAATAGAAGGAACCCTCTAGAGTAACCGGTTTAGGAGTCTGGCGATATAAGACCACGGAGCGAGATCTATAACAGAACAAACCTAGGGAATTGGAGCAAGGGAGAATAAGAGTTAGAAGTGAACATGTACGAAAGGGAGAGTGTTCTGGTAATTCTTTTGTCGTAGAAGTGTACAAAATGTTGAGTAAACAAATGAACGTGGTTCGGTAAAACCTGTGTTTGAGAGAAAATGCGAATATCTTGAGCCAGACCCAGAACATATGTTTATGGACGTTGATCTACGGCGAGAACCATATTCCTCGACAGCCTTTCGAAGGAATGACTAATCCGATCCGCAGTTGAATAGACTAGCGATGTGCGCTATAGCAATGTGAACTCCCTACTCATTATGTGAGGTTTAGGAGAGAGGATGAATTGAGAGAGCGACTTGATGAATTTGCTATGTAGAGAATGGGGTTTATATACATGAAAGAGAGGACTACTACGTCATGGATCATGATATCTTCCAGAAGTGAATAGAAGTATGTAGAAGTATCGAGGGATTTGATGTGGGTCTATATGATAGATGATTGGCGGGAGCTCCACTTTTAGTGGACGACCTTACACATTAGTTATGATTTACTTTTTAAGTTGTATTAAGAAGTCCTGCTAATGGTATTAGAAGTGATCTAAGATAAGATCTTTGCAGAGACACTTGTGGAATGATACGAAATTCGTGAAGAGTAGTGATGCAGTTTCTTGATCTGGGGTGGTATTCATGTTCATTATAGCGGCGCTCATCTAGAAATAGGCGTGTGCAGGTAAGTGAACGAGCAGAGTAGTGAAGTTGTGATAATGGATTTGAATTGTTCCAACTGTCTAGAAGATGGTCGAAGACTCCGGGGGAAGAGTCTCGACCAGTCACCATTCCAATGTAGGTACGTTTACCAGCTCAAGCAACGTAGTCGTCTTAAAGTGCTTCTAGATATTGTGTAAGGGAAGCTAGGCACAGTATTCATGTCTTCTAAAAGGCCGGGTCCTTATCTACAAGTTCGGTAACAGTCACAAGGGGACGGTCAACAAAGTAGCTCATATAATCAAGGCTCTCTGGTAGAGTAGCGCGCATCAGTTTAATCCAACGAATGATGATATTTAGGTATCTGTAAACAGTAGCATATGTAGCATTATTTGAGTTAGTAAGGAGGCCGACCTGAACAAGTACTCTAAAAAAGTCTAAAAGCAAGTACCTAACACTTACGCACTACCTAAATACTCCCCCAACCTCTCAATAACCCAAGATTTAAACTCCATCCGACCCCAAGCAATGATACGCCCCAGCTTACTTGTAAACCTCATAGCGGCATCCTTATCCGTAATCCGATACGTCTCAAGCCACACCATATCCCAACCGCTAGCGAAAGCGGCATAAGGGCTCGAAGACGACAACGACGGGAGCGTTGAATTCAGAGCTGGTGGGACATGAGCCCAAAGACAAAAACTCGGACCAGAGGTAGTGAGGGAATAAGTGCGTAGTGTAAAGGAGGGATCCGAGGCGGCGGCCGCGATGTCTTTTGCTGCCGTTGACGCACCATAATCGGCAAGGCTCTGCAGGATTCTCAACGCACATGCCCCGCTCACGGCCGCCTGATTCTCGGCCTCGGTGAGCGCTGTCAGTTCACCCTTGAGCTCGACGACAAGAAATGGAAAGACGAGTCGAGACGGGCTGGTCACGAACGGGTCAGATATCAGCCCGCCATCCCACTCGATATCGTGATCCGCGGACTCAGTCCGAAGGGTGGTAACCTGAGCCTGGTCCAAGATGTCTCGCACCGCGGGATCCAGTCCAGCTAGGGACCAGGCGTCTGGGGTGTTGAGAAGCCCGATGGTGAGGTCGGGTCGAGGCACTTTGGGCTGCTGCCAGTCCGGGGCACGCAGATACTGGACTGGTTTCTTTGGGACTAGGATAGGCCGGTTGAGAAGGGGGTGGGGCGGATGCTCGGCGACCGGCTGGGTATTCCCTCTGCCTCTGCTCGTCGGCCTGGAAACAGGGGGCGAATGTGAATGCGAAGGCTCCGTGGCGACACTGCCAGAGGATGCCTGGCGTTTCTGGGGGATGCGCTGTGCTAGTACTGGCACGTAGGCGACTGGTTTGAGCGACCTGTGCCAGTCTGGTCGTGTTAGTAGTTAGCCTCGGTGGAACTAAATAGAGAAGAAGAAGAAGAAGGAGAAGGAGAAAAAGAAGGAGAAAAAGAAGAAGAGGAGGAGGAGGAGGAGGACGCTTACCGCGCTTTGGCAGCACCTTTAACGAGTCGCCATCGTCTTCAACCAATTTCTCCACCGCTTTCCTGATCAGCTCCTGCCACTGCTCCTCGTTTGAGGTGCCCTCATTCAGCAACTCGCGTGCGCCCGTGTGCAGCAGCGTCGCGACCTGGCGCAGCAATCCATCCGGCAGGCTAACCGCAGACCGTGGTGCGATCTGATCTTTCACGGGGTCGGAGACGGCGACATCGACGTGGATGTTGGCATACCGGAGGTTATGGACGCGGTAGTTCTGGGCCTGCTTCGGCTTGGCCGGACTCGACGAGCGGGAGCGTGCCGATGGTGTCTGGGAGTGCGAAGTCATGGAGATGACGTCGTCGTTGTCGCTATTGCAAGGAGAAGACAAGCCGTCGTCGGAAGGAGTTTTGGTCTCGCGAAGCCAGTTGGAAATCTCCGTCTGCGCACAAAGCGGGGTAACATGCAAGCGCTTCGGCGACCTGTCGTCTGTGTCGCCGGGGCTGCACCCCCGCTTGACCATGCTATACGTTGGGAGAGGCAGTCCGAGGAAAGGGTTGGTGGAGGGCAAAAGTTGAAGGTTGCGTTGAAATATGTGAAAGTTTGTTTTGGTTCGTAGCTGGCATTATCGATACGGACATCACGTGATGGGGATCATGACTCAGCGGTTGCCCGAGCAATCACTCAACTGCGCCGTCCCTATAACAGACGTCTAGAAGAAACCCTCAGCTTTCTATACAAGTCGATTAGTCTTAGGGGGTATTCTATAAGGGTATGTCTGGGGTCTGGTTGCTAAGAAGAGGCGGGAAGGGAGACACCATCATTGCCCTGATACGCGAACATCACTAATCTATTCAATTATAACCCTTTCGACAAGCGACCCATACTAAGAAATTATTGTATCTGCTATTATACAGATTAAAGAACCTTTATCCTTACTACCTATAGATAAATTCTTTATAGATATTAAGAATGAGGGGTCTGATTTTCACTATCAAACAAAGCCCATCTGCGCGACCCGTCAGAATTTAGGACCAAGACCTATTTATTGACCGGAGGCGCTGTCTGCGAAACACCATTACCGCAAACATATGTTTTCTTCTCATATCTCCAGTATCCTTCCTGTGACGCCGTTCCACCTTGTGTTGCGCTCGTCGATGCTGCGCTTGTCGATGCTGCATTTGGCGTTATTATACTTAATTTACTAGCACTTAGTTTCGTAGTACTTGATGGCGTAACGCTAAGCTTTGGTAAGCATCAGGGCCTTATGAAGATAATTACGACATACAAACTAGCTCTATAGTTCACGTCCTTCAACCTATCCAAAATATACTTGCCACCTGGACTCCCTGATTCACCGTGTCTGCAGACGGTTTTACCACGCCCCTGTGTATCGCGAAGGGCCAGGGCCAGGGTGCAGCCAAGCTGATCTGCTGCCTTCGCGCGTTCCACCACCCGTATTGCCAATGTCACCGCTCACAGCATCACGTCTTCTTGTTCCATGAGCTCTGCTTCTAGGTGCTGTCGACGCATAGCCAGCATCAATTTTCACCCGATCTGCTTTGGCACGTTGGCTCACTCACCCCGGAGCCGCTCAGCGCAACTAGTCGCCAATCGTGCCCTACCCTTTCCAGGCACCCATCGTCGTCTTCTTCTATACGCTCCCCATCATCAACCATTTAAGCACCCGCGGCCTGTCTTTCCAGTCAACGCCCACTCTGGCCTGCACCAAGCCCGTTCACTCGACCACATCCTCCTTCGCAGGTAACCAGTACATCCTGCTCTCCAATGACCGTCTTTCGCTTCTTTCCAAACTACTTCACATTCCCGCTCAACCAATGCGCATCGTCCTGGCCCTCGACCAGATTGGCGTATGCGATGCTTCGTTTACAGGGGATACAACGGCGCTCATGACGGCCCCTTAGTACAAAACTCTAACACTAAACAAAGGCATTGGATGTAAGGCACTTATACTGGACATGAATGTAAGCAATCTACCTTTTTAAGTTCCTAAGGTAACAAGAGAACAGCCTATATTGCTTAAAGACATTATCTGTTCGTATAAGTCGATAACCTTTTGGGACACTCCTTTACCACCAACACTGCTACCAGATCAATGCTATGGCTTCTCTCCGCAAGCTCCTAAATATAGGATGAGATATATGCCGACAACCGCGAGCACCCGTGGCTTAACGATATCATATGGATTCGACACTAACGAAACCGTCTATGCTTATGGCTTATCTCTTAACTATAGTTTCTACGAAGATGTGCAAGAACTATATAGCCGAACGCTACTCTAGAGAGTTTTCCCTCTAGCCTCCGATAAGCAGATATGCAAAGTTTGGGCCCTGTATATAAGTTATACTTAGGTTACGATTATAGTAAGTATTATTCCCCTATCAATTTACCTCGTCTATCTAACAAATGTAGGTACAAATAACCCGTAATCGACATAGCGCCTTTATATTCCAACCCGTCGGAACTAGAATTTTAACAAGCATTTGCTACGGAGACATCGACCAAGTCGAGGCTAGAAAATTAAGATTTGCAGCTACTTTCAAGGCCACGAATACGCTAAGCGTGTCGCCCCATCCTCCGATGCTCCCCGAGTTTCCAGAACTTGAGGGACTTGGCTATTATTACACAGAGGCTGCACTAGATAGCCTCCTCTGTGTAGACATATGCATTGAAAAAACACAAATTAGGCAAATATGTCTTAGAATTTTTCTTCATTATGATAAAGACGACGCGGGTAAAGTTTTAGGTCAATGGCGATTTAATCGCGAAATTGTTATAGTCAAAGACAACTTAAGCTTTCTTCACTATCGTTATAAAGAGGTAGGCCATTTATCTTATATAGCCAACATAGGATTTAGCTCTAGCTTAGTTGGGTTTGACGGTATCTATTGGTATACAATTCCTCTAAGGGGCAGGTTAATTTGCTCGGTTAGAAGATTGGGTGCCTTTTCCATAGCAATTACTTTGCTGTTCAATCTAAGTTATTGGTGATAGAATCCTTTACTCTTTGGCACATAAAATAGCTATTTTCCCTGACAGCAATAGATAACCAGGCTGGCTGGGGGCGGGGAAATTAGGAGTCATCGGGGACCTCACCAACTTTCTTCTCCCGCTTTCTCCTACATCTCCAACATGGCCATTTCACAACCCTAAACAAGAGCGTCTTGTTCGAAAGCTGTATCTTTCTTAAATCAATTTTTGCATCAAATTCAACGTCGAAGGTAGCTAAAAGAAACTTTTCGATATCCTTGGGAGTAGAAACTGTGCGACTCTGAATGAACCACTAACTTGTTGTCAGTAAACTGATCGTTTATTGGACATGCATCCTGATAGAAATGTGATGCAACCTATATTCCTAGCTTTCAAGCGAATGTGAATTAACTTCCCGGAGAGAAAAGATTCTCCTTTTGGGTTTAACCCTTCTATGAGTGCGGGATCTAGTCAAGTTGACAATATTATCAAATTCGTTCTATGGATCTACATTGAGGGCAAGACAGGTCGTCACGCGATTCCTTGTTGTCCTCCAATACAGTATACATATCCTTATCTTGCAAGGGAACGCTACCTTTACATATCTAACTAGCACAAGCTCACTACCAGCAAAATATCCTTTATAGTGTTGTTTCCCCAGCACCTTGAATAGCGGGTAATATGCGAAAGGATAGTACGGTAGTGCGGAGGGACGGTGAGGTCGGGAGCATGCCATGGAGGGAGGATAGAGAACGTGCGCAAGTTAATAGCGAGTGATTAGAACCTATTCAAAACCAAAAAATTAGCAAGAAGCGTAACCAACTTGATACATAGATACTTAACCCCTATCTGCAACACAAAAGGTTGTACAGATAGGATCCCACCCACCCAGGCTTTTTGTTTTCTTCTTCCTTTTTTTTTTAGAGCAGCCTTGACTCTGGAACGCCCATCGCCACCCCACCAAAGCACGCCCGAATCACAACCACCCCCATACCCAGGATCACGCACTAGTGTCGCCTCGGACCAAAGACCCCAATCCTTTCGTCGAGCGTACTCGGTGAGTGGGAGTTGGAATTTTATATCGGTCCCGGTCGGACGGTGGACATGTGCTAGGCTGAAGTCAAGTTGGTGGTCTAGGCAGCACGCTGCGCTGGTGGGGAGGGCGGGGTCGGTAAAGAGGTTACGTCGCAATGGTGATTGACTGGCCAAGGCGATGGTAACTAAAGGGCGAGGAGATGGCAAAGGGCGAGGCGATGGTAAAGGTGAGGTGATGGTAAAGGTGAGATGATGGGAAAGGCAAGGCGATGGGAAAGGCAAGGCGATGGGAAAGGCGAGGCGATGGCAAAATTAATGGCAGAGGCGATGGTAATAGTGATGGCGATGGTGAGGACGACGATAGCGTTGAGGGTGGTGGAATGAATGAGCCTTGGAAGGTGGTGGAGAGAGGTGGCTGGGTGGCTGGGCCGACGCGAAAGATTTTTAGTTCCTATCTTGGCGCCAAGCCCCAGATTACGCACATGATTATGCACATGACTATTATCACGTGCACCATTTGCAGACTTGCGAAATAGAACTAGATCTTCACTGGTATTTTTATTTCTAAAAAGGACTCCGAAATATCTTAGAAAATAGAGATTGCCCATGTCATGTAGTTATTAGAGTATCGTTGCCTCTCTGCCATTATGTCATGCCACCGAATTCAAGAGATGATTCACGCTCTTCACTCTGCGCCATTTTGGGCCCTGCTTCCTGCATCGTCTTTGCGTAGTTCCACGAGTTTTCCCTTTAGGTCGTTATTCTCGGAGACGACCTTGTTATAGCGATCCTGGAGGCCCTTATACTTGATTCCTAGCTCTGCATTTCTCGATTGCTCCTTCTTCAGAGCTACCCTAGTCCACAGATGATCTTCATGAAGCTTCGTGTGGTCTTCTCGAAGCTCTGTGTGCTTTGCATTGAGCTCGGCCAGGTCCTTCTGGACTTCAGTATACTTCGCGCCTAATTTCTTGAGCTCCGACTTCGTATCCGCGTCCGTGTCACGTAACTTGCTATTTTCGACATGCAGCTGGTTAAACTTCTCATCCAGCTTCGAGGTTATCTGGCTGGCAAATTGCTCAAACAGATTTTGCATCCATATACCGTCCTTGCCATTGGTCTCTGCCGACTGCTTCTCCTCTATTTCCTTCTGGTGATCCGGATGTTGTATTTTTGCTACCTTTGTCGCTCGCTCAGTGTCGTTATCTCCATCGTGTGGTCGTTTTGAGGGTTGATAATAGGATGGAGGTTCTTCCGGAGAGGGCGGATGTTCGTCCATGGGGGCGCTTGGATTCTCTGGAGAATACACAATAGCGCCCCCACCCCGGTAATACGTTTGGAGGCGGAGCATAGCAGACATATCCTTGAAGGCTTTTAGCTCCTTAGCAATACATCGAAGACCAAGTCGACCGAAAGCCTTTTCTGATAGAATCAAATCCAACTCTTTGGCCTTGGACAGCTCATTTAGCATTCCAACAATCGGGGATGGCAATGCGGTCATATTGGGTCCGATAGGAGTGAGAAGCTGTCCAGGTGCTTTCAGATTCAATGAGACGGTTGATACCCGCTGTTGGTCGAAAAACGCAGCCATGGCCTTGTTGATGGCTACAGAGGATTTTTGCAGGGACATGTCCTGGATCTGGCTGGGTGTAATTAAGAAAAATAGATGTTTCACTCGGTCGTCGTTCTTTGGTAGCATAATGCGAAACCTCAGCAGGGCTTCTCGGGAGTCCTTATTGACGCAGAGTTCCATATTAACTCGAACCTCGGTCATCTGCAACACGAGAGACTCGTCATTGTTTGTAATACGGAGCAGAACTTGCGGGACATCGCTCTTCTTATCGGGAATGTTCGTTTCGGCCGTTTCCGTGTCCGGTTCAGTAGATGAGCAATACATTTTATGTATTCGAAACAAAAGCGCGTGTAACTGGCATACACGCTGGACAAGATGTATAAGGGTGGAGGGTGGAGGGTGGGTAATGGGCCGTGGTGGGGGTAGGTGAGGAGAATTCAGCCACCTGGTTTACTCGATTGCGATTAATCTATATGCTAAGATAGCCGAAAGCTTGGCGCTGTGGCCCGTACTTGTCGCGCACCATCCCTGCTATCCTTGAAACTGCTCCCGGCTAAATCTCGCCTCGTTGGTCCTTTGCAGATTCATCAACAGCTTTTGGGATGTTGAGGTAGCATTTATCGATCTATCTGCTCCATGCAATTAGATAAGACACCTTTCAATATCAGCGCTTCATTGGAAATACGCTAGGTCACCCGTAGATATAACTCTGTATCTAAACCTATCCAGGTATGCTTTCCCGCGAAAATAATTATAAGGCGATTGCTCTGACTTGATATCAATTTTAGTCCTGATTGAGAGACACCTTGATGACATCCTCGTGGGTCAATCTTGGCGCAATAATACTTTCGAAATTCTAGGACCACGGGCGGTAAACAATTCCTCCAACGCTCAACCTCCATTGAGGTTTTGGAGAGAGGGTGAATAAGAGAGCGACTTGATGAATTTGCTATGTAGAGAATGGGGTTTATATACATGAAAGAGAGGACTACTACTTTATAGATCATGATATCTTCTAGAAGTGAATAGAAGTATGTATAAGTGTCGAGGGATGCTCTATAATATTATTTTAATGTAAGATAATGTCTTTTAGGCTCGAAATACGCTTTACAAGCTCTGTAAGCTCGCCTATTTAGGCTGTACGGGGCTTTTGTGGAGGTGCCGATGCTGCTCGTTGCTCATCTTGGGCTGGCTGTACCGCTATTGCCTCGAGTTCTTCTCCCACCCTCTACATTCTTCCTAGCTTCTAGGCTTCTAGGGCTTTTGCACTTAGTTTCCTTACTTGTTTGGATAGAATTGGCGGCGGATCCAAAGGTGGTGTTGAGATGCGTGCAGGTGAAAAATTTGCCATCGGGGCCCCGCGCAGCGATCGTGCAAGATCGTCCAATCTCTCTCTAGGCA
>AJFL01003372.1:0-16031 GCA_000467735.1 Rhytidhysteron rufulum CBS 306.38
GCCTGGCGGTCGGTTCGTCGGGTGTCTCTGTAGATGATAGTTTGGAAGGATGGGATGTGGCGTCCTGGTGTCGTGAAAAGGGGACCCTGCAGTTTAATCGGTCCGCCCGAATGCAACACCGTTTTTGCTATCATGGATTTTGTTATTCATACCGTTCAACGGGCAGCTAGGCAGGACTCTCGGTGTAATTACATAACTGAGCGTGTCTTTTATCATTGTGTTATCTTTCTCATCCGATACCACTTGATCTAGCCCTTCTCTCTTAAACATCCGTGTTTTATTAAAACGGTCCCACAGGGAGACAGGGAGCCCTGGAAAATCATAAACTCTATTTTTCTTTATCACTCCCAGGACCGCTTTAACTTCATCGGCCCTGGCGTCTTTTTCACTTCATGCGTCAGTGACTCCTTCCCACACTCATCGCATTGAAGAGGGAGGATTGGTCTTCGGCGCGTCCGAAAAGCCCCTTAAAGGTGAAGACGGTATCTCGATATGGGCGTTGGATTTCGATTGGGAGTAGGATCGATCAATAACGATACAGCTCGGTATTCAAGCGGAGGTGAGAAGGTGGTGTACGATGTCAGTGGGGATTTCTAGGGCGCTCGCGGTGGGAAATGCGAAGGGCTCATGACGAGTGGATGCTGATGCGACAAAAGGTAGACCTTAATGAAGAGGATGCGCTGTGGGGTTAGACTGAATATCTATAGAATTAATGGAGGGAATGTTTGCTTAGATTGGTGAGGTGTTCGATGAGGAATTGGCAAAGTGAGATATGGGTATAATGGCAGTCAATGATCACTAGGTCTACATTCGCGATGTTCCTCGCTTGATGGATGGATGAGGATCGACGTCGAGGGTCAGAGAGAGCAACAGATCGTATTGTTCACTGGTCGCGTAGTGGCTTGCGCGATAGATTCGGCGATCCTAAATCCTATTCAGCGAGTACGTGAAGGCTCGCGAACATCTCTTTCATAAGGCATATCGCGTCCAAATTCAATTGGCATTATGACTTCTCCATGGGACCATACCCAAGATTGTAAAACAAACGAAATCTGTACATAGGCTTTGCTAAATTGTGACCATCGTTGAAAATATCCTCTTCGCACTATTATTTCCGCGCTCTCGGTTCCCTCCCAACGCCTGACGAAAGGTTGACATCCTCGAAATACATAGCTACGAAAGAAGTCAACATTGAGAAGTAAATGGATGGGAGAAATTTACTCACCGATAACATAATATGCGAGGTTTTCTGGGTTGAATATAGTTAGCAGTTGAAAGCCACGAAAGCTATGTTTCAGCCTTACCTGCATTCCTTACTAGACCTAGCTCGAAGCGGCTGCGAAGTGTCCTAGACAGCTGTGTAATATCTTCCATTCCGTATGGGCTTATATCTGCAACTCTAATGTCACCTGAAAGACAAAGTTGAGGGTTAGTAAAAGGGACTCGGATTTAACAAGACAAGGCAAAAACGTACGAAAGACCACCTTCGTTTTCATCATTGATGGACCATGTGCAAATTCGTGTGTCAGGATACCGGGTAGGGAGCGGTGAACAAGCGTGTCGAGCTTTTTGTCAAGTCCCTTATTATCTCTCTTTATAGCTGCTAGATCCTGTCTTCCGTTCCCTTCCGCATCCTTGGTATCCCACCAAGAATCGCAAATAGTTACGACGCAGGCGAGGTTGTTTTCGTCTTCGGATACTCTCGTTTCGGCGGCTTCGTCGCCTGTGCAGGTTTCGTAGTGGGCCCATTGCCCTTTCAGTCTCGAATCCTTGTCGAACGTCATTAAGGGATCTAAATACAAGAAAGCATGTTAGCGTCTAACTCGACGAGGGATTGCTTTTACAACGGGCTGAAGGGTGGCATAGATGGTGAAAGGATGGTCAATGTAAAGGATTAGGTGGAATGAGAAGATGTTGACAAACCATCAACGCCCTTGTCCTCTTTGTAGGTCTTGCCCTGGCTGTTTGTGGGGTATCGCCAACTAGGGTCACAGTAGATGTCCATGTCTGGTTGATTAGATCCCTGGGTAAGATATGCCTCTAAACCCGCTTTCATGTCTGTAACGTGTTTCAAGACTTCCTCGATGTTCTCTTCAGTAGAGTGGAACTCCTCCTTCATGTGCGCCCTAAATTCCGCGGCGGAGGTTCTCCCACTATAATGAATACGGCCCCATAAAGCCATCCACGTGTCAAGAGCTGCCCACGTTTTAGCATCAAGACCCTCCCAGTCCCTAAGATCGACATTATCAAATTTGAGGACCAGGTCAAGAAGTGCTTGGGTGCGAGTTTGAACGACCGGTAACTAGATCACTTAGTTAGTATAAGGGATAGTGAAGACAGTGGGGACAGGGGCTCTACTATATCTCTTGCAAGTAAACTGAGTGCCCCGTCGATTTCAGTTTTCTTGTTACCATTACAGTTCTCAATTCTCATGGGGTCTGCTCGCTTCAGTAACTTCGCGGTGACATGTTGCCAAATATTGGCATTAAGGTCTGTGGCCAATAGATCCGAATGTCGAACTTCCAGAACGTCAGCGGAGAACTGGTGGTGTTGGGGGTTGGACGGCAAAGCGATGGTGCATTGTGCGAGGAGAGTCAGCCCTGCTGCAAGGGGAAGGGGCAGGAGCATCATTGCACGGATGGGGGTGGTTGAAGATCTCAACAGGAGAGTACGTGAGTTAATGTACGCGGAGCTCTTCTTCAGAATAATGAAAACCGAGGCCCCTCTGTCACAGATAGACTTTGCTCCATGTAGAAAAATCTTGTTGACTCCATACCCCTTGAAAATCCTCTTCTTAAATTCAATCCTTCAAAATATTTTAAGTATGGGTTCTATGACTGTATAGGAAGGCAGACGCGTTATTGAACCTGGTATATGAATGCGTATTTAAAAGGGTTTCGGGTACCCTATTGATAATAACGTTCAGTCATGGGGGTTAAGTTGGCTAAGTAAGCAACTTCAGGTGCCTGCTGCCTCCTTATGTTAAGTGCCTTACCTACTATTCGCTTAGCTGTATTACGCAAGGGGGTTACTGGGAAACCTTTGAAATGCACCTCTGTACGTTACATCGGGATCCCACGGAGCCTTCTATACCCTCATATCGCAGGGGAATGGTAATACTTCGTATGACTGCTTGTAAGGAGAAACGCCTCATTCTTGGCAATTGTTGGACATATTTGTGCTTAAACGGGGTGAGACTCTATGTATACGAACGGGAGGATTTCCATTCTAAACTAAAGACAAGACAAAGGACACCAGCCGGTCTCAATTGAGCACGCGACATATTACCTAGGTGGGCGCATTCTGCAGGGGCCAAAGATATTTAGAGATAACCTTTCATCCTTGAATCGAGCCGGCCCGTTGGATCGATTTGATTTTGAACGTAGAATAGGTATAATCAGGGTCTTCCACCCTATATAGGTATGGAGAAGGCCAATTAAGCCTCCTCTAGTAGTACTTTACGATTTAAAACCGTGGTAAGTATGATTAGCACTGTCGGACCCTGCGGAATCCTTTCCAGTTTGAAATGACAAGGCCCTGAAATGGTCCGCGGAGTCGCCGAACTGTAGTTCCCAAGGGCTACCAAGGCATCGAAAAATGATAATATAATAGTCTAAGTATAGACGGTATTTTGTCGGCATTAACTTCCGCATCGGGAAAAAGGTGGAAATCCACGAAGGATGCGAAAGCCCCATATTACCCCATATTAAAAAACCGTGCCACATGCCAAGCCGAAGTCATTGCTCCAGCACACGGGAAGAAGCATGCTTATTTTCTCCGGGTCACTGTTGTTTTGTTGGTTTTTTGCTTGATCACCTCGTCAGCACCTTAAGCCAACTACATGGAATCTCGCTTTGCCTGGAATATATAGCTCTGGGAAGGGTGGAAGCAAGCACCGTTCCCCTGGCTCCCCTGATGCCAAGATGTTGGTAGGATTCAAAGGATTGGGGTACTAGACCCAACCATGATTAATCTTAATTTTAGAGTCCTCAAGGACGCCATGTCAAACAACGGCGTAACGATCCCCGTCAAGATGGTGTGGCCGAGAGCGAACACGTGTGGTGTGGGCGATCAGACTCTGGACATATATTCTTGCGGTGAGATAAGAGTAGCGCCGAGATGCTGCCAAAGGATCAGCGAAGGATCACCACAACAGGCCAATTCATTTCCGATGGATCGTTGATTTTTTACTTTGCCGATCGATCCAGTTCTAAACCACCCAAAGTGGGTATTAAAATGATTTTTAACCTTATTGTCTAGGTATAGCAGGGTTCTTCTACGCTTGATATAGTAAGAATATACAGTTTGTTACTAGCGAAGGACGACTTACAGTATCCAACTATACTACATCCTAAAGGATGTAGACGTAGGATTTCTTCATTTCGCTTTCTTTAGCACTTTAGATTCTTGTCCTCCACCGACGATCGATCCATGTGCGAGGCGACACGATGTCCGTTTTATATAAACCCTCTTTGCTTCACGGGTGGGGAAACCTTTGTCCCTTTTCACGGGAATTGCCATGTCCACTTCTCGGTAAAGCAATACCCTCTTTTTGTTTGAAACATGGCTCGAATAGCCGCAGCCATATATGGCTGTGCGGCTATTGCACTGAGCTTGTTATCCACCCCCGCATTTGCACAAGCATTGAACGATTCTGCCGCTATCCCCTCCAACTACACCTTTGCAGATGACACCCTCGTTTGGGATGAAGCTGCGTTCGAAGCTGCGACTGCCCAGTTCCGGAACAAGGACAACACCACGCTCCATCGACGAGATGACAAAATGTTGCTGCGTACTTGCCCCTTGGGCGCTTCCATCACGGCTGGATACAAGTCGACGAGTGCGATTGGGCAAAACGGATATCGCAAGTTCATCCGCGATAGACTTCGGTTCGCGGGATATGGGGTGAATATGGTTGGAACCCAGACCGATGGTACCATGGCTGATAATGTTCGTAAACCCCACTCGAACTGTGAACAAGAACCATATTTCTAACGACCATTCTTCCTTTTTTTAGGACCATGAAGGTACTATTGGATTTAGAGTCGAACAAGTGGCTGCTCAAGCTGAGAAGGTTATCCCTTACCAACCGAATCTCTGGTTAATCAAGTATGTTCCTTCTTTCTTAGATTTCAAACCCTATCATCTCAGTTGAATTCCCACTAACTCGTTGACTTCACAGTGCTGGCACGAACGATGCAACCCAGAACTATGACGTCGCCGGCGTCGGACAACGAATGGAAACACTACTCGACCGTCTTTACGAGGGCGTTCCCAACACATGTATCATTCTCTCCACTCTCCTGCCCAACAAGGAAGCCGAATCCAACGTTCTGAACATCAACGTACAATACCGCAACATCGTCGCGAGTCGCAAGGATAAAAACTGCATTGTCATGGCAGATATGCACACTGGGTTCATCACGGAGGCTGATCTTGTGGACACTACCCACCCTACCGACGACGGATACAAGAAAATGGCAGCCGTGTGGTGGGCAGCGTTCAAGGTCATCGAGCCCCAGCTCAAGGCTCCCGGGGAGACAGAGTACTCTGATACTGGTGGCGGAAGAACTTGCGAGAAGAAGTACGGCAGTGGAAACAGCGGTGGACGCATCCAAACTCAGCGCGGAAGTGGTGAAAACGATGGTGCCTATGAACATGCTTCTAAAGATATGGGACGTGTTTGGTCTAGTGGCAAGATCAAAAACATGAAGAACGAAAGCACGGCCGAGATCCCTGTACGCATGGGCATCCAATTCGCACAGCTGGTTAACGGTGGAGGCGCCGATCGCGGAGGTGAACTCGATGAGATCGTTTGGACCAAGGATGGCGATGGCACCTACATGTACCAGAATATGGATGGTGGAAATTTCGGCAAGGCGGTCAAAATTGATCCCAAGAACGGTTGCAAGTCGAGAGGTAAGTCGGTTTCATGATTTTCCTTCCTTTTGAGGTGTCGGCCTCATCTACCTTCATGCTTTTGGGGGACACCTTGTTTCGGAACCGGAATGCTAATTTGGTGGAATAGGTGTACGCTGGGCAGATATCAACAATGACGGTCTCGACGACTTCGTCTGTATTGGTCTCGAAGGTGACATGGACGTCTCCATCAACCGTGGCGGTAACCCTCCCCAATTCGAAAGCATCGGTATCATCAAAACCGCATCTTCCGACGCCAAGCAAGCCAACATCAGACTGGCTGACATTGACGGTGATGGTCGATGCGACTTCTGCGAGATCAAGAATTCGGGAGATATCCAATGTTGGCGCAATGGTGGTCAGAAGGAGGCTCCCATCGACAAGTACGGCGGGTACTGGCAGGACATGGGCATCGTCTTCAAAGGCAAGGGCAAAGGTGATATCGACGGTGTCTTCATGACTGATATCAATGGCGATTGGAGATTCGATTGGCTTTTCTTGACCACGTCTGGAAAGTCGGACATCTACACCAACGGCCGTGGTGTGGGAAAGAATCTAGCTCCTGGCTGGAAGCAAGCCAAATCCGCACACGCAGGTATGGTAGATGATGACGCTCGTCCTCGAATTCGCTTTGGTCGTGTGTGGAACAACGGTGGGAAGCGCGATTACGGGTACCTCGAGATCGAGAATGACGAGTATCACATGCGCGTGTGGCGGAACAACGGCAAGGGAGGAACAAGGCAAATGGGTGAGTCGTTCATTCGTCCTGTTTTTACTCTTTCTAACCTTTTTCAGCCGATGGAAATCTCTACTGCGATATGCGTGGAACTGGTGCCGACGACTATGTTTATATCAGTCCCACCGGTGAAGGAAAACTCTATGGCAATATCCACGAACCACCTCGTTGGGTTCCCGAAGGCATTGTGATCTTCAACATCAACAGGGACCGTAAGAGCATTCACCTAGCTGGTATGTATTTCTCGAATTCCGAACCGACGACCTATGTTAACTCCGATGACGTAGATTTCGATGGTGATGGCAAATGCGATATCTGGGCCGTCCGCAAGAGTGACGGTGCGGCCGAGGTCTGGCTAAACAAATATGACGGCACAAACTGGAAATTCGACTCGATTGGATTCGCTACTGGCGGAGCGTCTTGCTCTCAAGGCTGGGGTGTAGGCCAATTTGACTTGGGTTTGCGGTTTTGCGATATCACGGGTGACTCGAAGGCAGATTACCTGTGTATGGAGTAAGTGGTGTCGCCTCCTACGTTATGGTTCGTTCACTGACCTTCATTAGACCTGATGGTAGGGTAACTGGTGCCATTAACAACGGAGTAAACAAATTCAGTGATGTCGGGCAAATCAAATACAGCGAGAAGAAGGATCGTTACAACCACCGATGGGCTGGTAGGTCTTTCTTCCTCATTGGTTCGGTCATATACTGATTCGTTATAATAGATGTTAATGGAGATGGCCTTTGCGATTTCCTGTGGGTTGACAAATTCAACGGCGATGCAAGCGTAAGTTCACCAAAACTCGGAGGGTCTTGGCAGGCACCTGCGTTTTTTCCGTTACGAAGGGCGTGCTTTTGATCCCGCAACCTCACTGCTACATGCCAATACCCTCTCCCATGCCCTCGAATACTAACCGACTTTCTTCTAGGTCTGGATCAATGGCGGTCAGCTTCCTCGCTCAGGATCAGCTTTCACATGGTAAGTTTTCTTCATCCGCAATCGCATATTAGATGCTAACCGCGCTTTTAGGTGGGGCCAAGTAAGTTCCTCTAGAACTTAACCGTGTTGATTCAATAGCTGAATATTTTCTAGGGTCCTCGTTACCTAGGCTCCGATAGAGGTTCAAACATGTATTACCCCAGTCTCGGCGGCCTCGGTCGTGCAGACATGCATCAAGTCGTTCCCGATACGAATGTCGCCTACACCTGGTTCAACACTTGTAAGTTCTGCATTATCACGCGTTGGAAGATGGTATTCATTGACGAATCATAGGTCCCGGTGGTATGGCAGACGATGGCGAAATTACGGACCCAGGTCTTCCCGCATACACGCCCCCCGACCAACCCGAACCCGGCGACGGCACGCAACCCCCAACTGGCTCCGGTGGCTGCAAGGGTCCAGACTGCAATAACAATGGAACTTGTACTGGCCCGAACTGCTGTTCTGGTAGTTCCTGTGGTGACGATGGACAATGTACTTCTGATGACAATTGTTGCCAAGGCACTGGCTGTTCTGGCGATAATAACGGCGGCGGTATCATCGGCCCCTGCAAGGGTCCTGACTGCATTGGAGGGGAATGCGTTGGAATTAACTGTTGCACCGGTAGCGATTGCGGAGACGACGGGACTTGTTTTGGTATTCTTTGTTGCAGAGGTCCTGGCTGCGCGACTGATACCAATAACCGCGGCTGCAAGGGCCCCGACTGCCAAAACGGGGTTTGCATCGGCGCGATTTGTTGTTCCGGCGCGAATTGCAGAGATGACGGCAGTTGCAATGGGGATGGGTGTTGTTCTGGGAAAGGATGCTCGAACAATGACGAGCAAGACAAATGTAAGGGAGCGGACTGCGGGCCTGATGGCAAATGTTCCGGGGACATTTGCTGTTCAGGCGAAGACTGTGACGATGAGGGCTATTGTAGCGGTTCGGACTGCTGCGAAGGTAGTGGTTGTCCCAATTATGACGATGACGATGTCGATTATGAGCATGGTGGCTGTAAGGGTCTGGATTGTGGAAGTAATGGCGGATGCACAGGTTCAATGTGCTGTGTCGGCCCTGGATGTCACGACAGCGGTCGCTGCTATGGTCTTTTGTGTTGTTTGGGTATCTTCTGCGGCAAGTCTGGAGGTGGCGGCGGAGGTGGCTGTAAGGGACCCGATTGCAGTCCGTCGGGCGGATGCACTGGTGTTCGATGTTGCACCGGTAGCGCTTGTGGCGATGATGGACATTGTACTGGTGAAGCGTGCTGTCACGGCTCTCACTGTGGCAATGATGAAGGTCGGGATTGCGATGAACCGGAACCGGTTGATGTTTGCACTGAGACGGTGCGCAGCTTCACGACCGGCGCGTCGAGCACCTGGACGACGACAACTTCGGTATGTGCTTCTTCCTTTTTCTCTTCTTCTTTTACTCTCGATTTTTCGCTGGTTTTGTATTCCTTGCTATACATTCACCCCCTTGCGTCCTACCGAGCCCGAATACTTTTGGACGGTTGCTCCGTGCTATTCACCTTTCATTTCGGTTTCTCCTAATTTGTTTCATCGAATCGTCATCCCGTTCGTAATATTATGCGTTCTACTGTTCCTAGTTCGCTAACTCGAGGTTTCATGAATAGACCAGCTGCGAGACGGTTACAGCCTGCTCTGCAACCGACACGACCACGACCACGACTATCACTACGACCACTGACGTTCCAACCGCCAGCATAACCGGATTCCATGACCCCTACTTCACCCCGCCATCTGCTGCTGAGGCCTCCGCCCTGGCTTCTCAGATCGAGTCGTCGCTCGCCGCGGCGGCGTCGGAAATGTTTGCGGACCTCCAGTGGCTCGCCGACCACCCAGATGATGGCGACGGCGGCAGCGACCCTCAGGTGCCAGATGATTCCAAGAACAACATGACGTGCTACACGGATGGCTTCGGAACCGCCAAGGAAAATATCAAGGACGCAGGCAAACGCTTCTGCCAGGGCGTGGCGGGCAAGTGGGATGGTAAACGCGATGAGACGCAGAAATTCCTCTACGACTACAGCGCCGATGAGGGCGGAACTCCTCAAGTCGACGCGACGCTTTCCAATGCTGAAGGTTGTTCGTGGACGCTCGAAGGCGATGCCATGACGGCCTGTGTCGACGCGTACGCCCAGCTTGCGGACGAGTGCGGCGGCGACAGGGACGGCACATCTCGCGGTGGCACAATCGAGAACAACTGCTTGACCTACATTATCTACCCAAGTTTGTCCTCTACCACCGCCCCGGGGCCAGACCCAAACCAGGACGAGTCAACATGTATAAAGACCGGAATCTCTGCCTCCATTTCGGAGCTTAATCTCATCTACACTGAGTTCTGCCTTAACAGCACCGGCACGTGGGAGAACTCTCGGTATGAGTCATCAACGCTTGACTTAAGCAATGTCCCCGGGCCGGAGGAAGACAAAACAGTCACGCTCTCCATGGAGATCGCCGAGGGCTGCAAATATGAACTCGATGACGTAGGGGTCAGTACGTGTGCTCAAGAGTTCTCGAAGCTGGCCAACGACTGTGAAGCAGGCACTTCGGGCGAAACCCTTGGCGGTACCATGTCGAATAACTGTCTCACCTACGGCATTCGCATTGCCATATAAGCTTGACCTCAGGCAAGTCGTGAGGATGGTTCGCATGTATTCAATGTTGATATTTTTTATTTCCTGGATGACATGAGTGAGGGAGCGTACTTCTACTACCTCTGCGAGTGCAGAGGAAAAGATTGGGTTTGAAACGGCCGGACTATGTATATACTCCTCACCATATTACGATAACTATATAATAAAATGTTTTTTGTACTTCTTGAGTCCATGGTGCGACTTTATCAATTGAATCTGGTTCGCTCCGGATTTCGATTGGGTACGAATGGCGAAGTCTTTGGAGATGCCTTCCCGAGGTTCATTTCGTGGCTTGATACAGCGTTTCAAAACTATCCGGGCACCTCTCCCACCAACCCCGCTAGGTAGCAAGCCCTAGGCGACTCCTACCTCCTTACGTTGAGGGCCTAAGTGAGCTTAGTGACCACCTTTAGGAGCCTCCTATCCCTTAATGTCAAGGCCTGGGCCCTTATCGGCTTAGCGTTATTACGGAAGGGGTGCCCGGATACTTGCGAAAAATAGCTCTATACTTCTACAAGACTAAGACGTTTGCAATAAGATAGGAATAGGATGGATTTAATCTCTTCTGTGTATAGAATCAAAATTTCTTTCGGACTGGTGAATACGATTTTCAGTAGTAGAATGTGTACCGAATAGCATAACCTATCACCCTATCCCATGTGTGGTTCAAAAAGCCGCTGGGGGCCGTGCTCGGTGTAGACCAATCATACCCACCAAGTGCGATTAGTTTCTCTATGGTTCCAAGAGTTTCTCTTGCTACGGAACATAGTGGATCTTTTATTTAACATAACTGTTGCGAAGCATTCCTTATATATTTTATACGAGTAAGACTTAGCTATCGTCACGGCTTTTTTTTTGTCGCTATTGCGAAATTCGTTCATAAATGCATCTGGAGGTAGTCCTTAGTGTAATTACGTTATCACGTAATTCACGCCAAGCAACTAGTGTCTTCTTTTTGCGGATTAGATTTCGCCCATGGTGCCCCCAAACCGCGTACGTATATGATTTTGAAATGCATTCATCATGTTTGGTAAGAAGCGGGTAAGTCTCGAGCTGGATATTCGACTAAGTTGGACGATCTATATACCTGGCTATCACACAGATAAGTTGGTTCCTTGCAACCTTATCACTTTCGTCCATCTAACTAAGTATATATATCCAATGTGAGAAGCTAGTTCATACACCAATAGCTTCAAGATAAGTGATGAGTTGGATCTCTTATCAAACATGGTAATACTCATGGGGCATTTCGTTCGTCCAAGTCAAATGATATTCGCTACTCCATAGCCTCAGTTGTTCAATGAGTCTTATTGAACCCCTTCTCAACTGCAGCAATTTGAAGAGCCAATGGTAAAGAGTACTGACGGCTCCACATGAAACTTCCAGTCATATACCAAAATCCCGGCGTCCCCGTTGGTCGCCACCACTAGGATCCAATTGTTAATGGAAGTTTATATATGCTTCAATGGCAATACTTACACCGATTTTCTCCTGTTCATCATCCAGTAAACCGAGGTTTTCTAATCGATCTGCAACGTCTTTACCCATCAATGGTTCGACATTTGTATGCGCCTGCTCGTATCCTGTAGCCAATATTACCACATCCGCATCCAACCTCGTACCGTTAGCGAGTGTGAGACCATCGGCGTGAAATTCATTGACGCCTTCCTCGCATCTGTGGACCTTGATCCGCCCATCGATAATCATCTGGGCAGCTCCCTGGTCAATATAAAACCGACCTCCTTTGATGAGTTGGTGATCAGAAAAACCATATCCCTCCTCAGTCGATTTAGCCGCAAATCCAGCTTTCCTCAGGCCATCCAGCATTGCTTTATCATGCTCAGCCATTTGTTCTGTCAGTCCAATACTGAACGCCCGGACGATCGCCCATGGGAACGAGTTCCCTATCAAATCTGCCTCCTCCAAGCTCATACCTGGTATCTTCCACAATCCTAGCTGAAAGTTTTCCATTGATTCCGTAGACATGACGAAGATCGGATGTCGTTGAATCATCGATACCTCTTTTGCTCCAGAATTGACAAAGTCCTGGGCTACATCGTGAGCACTGGTGCCTGAACCAACGATAACTACTTTCTTGTCATGGAGATCGGGGATATCTGTAGCAGAGCTGTGCTTGCTGGTATGGTATAGTTTGCCCTGAAATGAGTCCTGTCCAGGGTATTGTGGAATCACAGGTTCAATTCCGAAAACGCCAACGGCAAGCACAACATGGTGAGCAGTGAATGTCTGTGCGCCTGCACTGTTTTGCGTGTGAATGTAGTACTTCCGCTCCGATTCGTTGTAGTCAACTTTGCTCGCTGTCGTATTGAACAGGATGTCAAGTTCCATGATCTGTCCATAATGGTCCGCAAAATGGGCAACCTGGTCCCGACTAAGGTATTTAGGCCAGTTTTCCGGATATTTGATAAATGGATAATGATCTGCGAAGAGGGGTGTATGAAGCGTCGTCGTCTTGTA
Organism: Rhytidhysteron rufulum CBS 306.38; assembly: GCA_000467735.1. NCBI lineage: Eukaryota > Fungi > Ascomycota > Dothideomycetes > Hysteriales > Hysteriaceae > Rhytidhysteron > Rhytidhysteron rufulum. Next base: position 12,768 of record AJFL01003372.1, read on the forward strand.
CCTAGCTCTCCATATGTCCCCACTACGGGCGTTTTTATCGACTAGTAATGTGCGAATGCCCATATCCTTTAAACGGGCACCTAGTGCCAGCCCGGACTGCCCTGGGATACACTTCAGTAATAGTTATTTGGCCTTGATTGGGAGACCTACCTGCACCAATAATCAGGACTTGTAGATCGCCTTCCTTGGATCCCTCGATATCACTGAGGCTATTAGGGGCTGGCCTGGCCGCTGGGGATAGTTGTCTCCGTGCTGCAATATCCTGCTGAAAGTGAAATTCTTCAAGTTGCGTCAAGACAATCCACGCCTTCCAGTCCGATACGCCAACATTTGCGAGTCTTACAAGGCCTCGACCTTTGCCATGAGTAGTTTCAAAGGTGAAGCAACCTTGGATCCATATCAGTGGCCCTTCTTCCACTAGTACGGGTTTGAGACCACCTGACGTGATGGAACTCAGGTCTTTAAGGTAGTTAGGAGCATCGGCAAGCAACTTCTTTATAGCCTCTTGCCCATGTCTTGATGTAATGTTCCATGTGAGTGCAACAACATCTCTCCACCAGCAGTTATCGATGAAGAGATCTGAGAGATCAGTGGACGACTTGTCGATTAAGCGCTGTTGCAGTTTTGATAACCACCCATCGATGATATTCTCAGCTTCAGCATTGATCTGTGTACTTGTAACTCTATCGTGAAGCGAGAATTCAGGAATGGGGGGGATTGGAATACCGTCCATGTTTCCACTGGTGTCGATTCAAAGGTTTGCGTTGAAACTGGTGGCCGAAGCGGACGTATATGTAAAACTATGGTGCACATGAAAGCTATTCTTTATTGGGTAGTTCCGAAGCCAAAAGCAAGACCCCCTCTTCTTGGCTTTGGGTGTTTTGTGGAGGTTTCTAGGTATTTGAATTCGGATCCATGCTAGTGCTGATAATCCCCACTATGTCGAGCTTCATCCGCATGCGATATCGGTGGAACTCAACATACCCTTGCATTTGATTTTAACCGACTGCAGCAACCAGTGATTGGAGGCAGAATGTTAGTAATCATCATGAGCCCTCGTGCACCATGACCTCCCATATCATGATAGCTCCCAGCTTTAAGAGGCCTTGACTCAAAGCCAGAAGGTGTGTATATCCTTCAAAGTATTGAACGAAGCCTGATTTTCCTCTGCTTCGAAGGATATATTTTTTCCAAGGGATAGAACATAATACTCCTGTACCCATCTATGGAGCTCATGATATAAAAGGTCACTTTGAGGCCAGATATGAGTCCCCCGAAATACAGTTTATATGAAATATTCCAAGGATGATTAGGCTTTCCCTATTATCTGAAAATAAAATCGGATAAATAACGTAGTAATTGTACCAACGCTAAGAAAGTCGTGCAAGATAGTGAATACCCTCAAGTACCCATAAAGATGAAAATACTATTTCGATCATGAAAAGTCTCATCATACATAGTGCAATCTTGCATTAATAGTACCGTTACAGAAAATTGTTAATAGTTCTAAACGCGGAGGGCTTTGCACCAAAATATTTCGAAGGTCTTTTCATCATCTGAAAATATTTACCATTCCCTCGGGATAACCCCTGTTTAAGCTAGTCATTAAACCAAAATGACGAAAAGGATATAATCCCAGTGATTCACCCAGTACCCATTCAACATACACGCAAACATGAGTAAAGTAAGTTCAACTTCCTAAATCCATCCGTATCCATCGTGGTGATGGTCTCATGATGCCCTGCTCTCGGGGCCTTCTAGCAAAGCCTAACCGCTCGTGGGACATCCTTCTCCATGAAAGCTCTGACAAGAGGAAAGATAGCCTATGCGAAACGGGTAAGGAAAAACTCGGATTGCACCTCCTGATCAAGCACAATAACCCGATTATAGTAGATGGGGCCAAGCTCGAACGTCGTACGGAGGTGCCTTTGAAAGTATCTAGGCACCCTTAACATAAAGAGGAGCCTAAAGCTAGTTAAAATAACCTCTATTGAATATCCTAAAGAGAGCTTTACCTTATTAAGATAAGTGGTAATAAGTTCTACTCTACACCCCGGAGGCGCCCGAGGCTGTTCACTTAGTGGACCTGATTCTCGTGACTGAGCGGTGATATGGAAGGGGTGCCCGGATACTTTTGAAAGGCACCTCCGTATACAGAAAGTGAATGACCCATTATCCAGGCTTAGGGGTAAATGCAAACCTGCCCTCGTCAAACACAATGGTGGATATCGGACCGAAGGGGCTGGGGCACCGATTATGGTGTTCGAAGCGGAGGTGCTCGGGGTGGGCTACTGGCTCGGTAGGTTGTCGTGGGAGAAAGCCCAATGAGAAAAGGAAGGATAGATAGGGTATTTGTAGATTGTTCCTGGCACATTTGTAGATGCATGGGCATGAAAATAGTACTGCTTTCCCGTCAAGATGTTGTCGTGGTTCAATTCGAGTTTATCTCCATCTCGTTGCTCAGTGAAATAGCCATGCCAGGCATTGCAGACGACAAGAGCACAGGCCAAGTGTGCTGTTCCAGCGTGAAGGCTACCTTTCTTGATGTCCCAGGCAAAGAGCCGCAGAAGAACATTCTCGTTGTATTTATCAGTGTACCCGGGCTGTCTGAAAAGGATCACGTGGTGATTTGCGGTGGGCGGTCCAACGTTGACGGGGACGAGCGGGTCTAGTTCGGGGAGGATGTCGATTTCCTCTGTCATAACGACCTGCTTGGGGGATGCCTATGAGGATGGATCGGTATCAGTACATGAAGCTGGTGTGTTTGGGTATGTGGGGAGCGCCTACAGGTGGATGAGTGGAAGGATGTTATGGTGGTAGCGAAGCTGGGATTGTGAAGATACCCGCGGCGAAAGTTGACTGCCTTGTCGAGCGCCCTGCGCTAGGGCACTGTGGATAGAGGTGAATGGGTTGATGCGGTCGAGTCAAATTTTATTTATCGATAAGAATGGGCTCCTTATGTCAAGGCCTCAACTCCCTATGGGCTTAGCGGGATTATTGGTGGAGGTACCTAGGTAAGGCTGTGCTCGGGTGGAGGCTTGCCATGCCAAGCCCACGTACTCGATTCGACCACCGCCGCCAACACGGAGGGAGGGCGTAGGGGCTTTTTTTTAGGGTTCAGCATGCAGTTCTTTGAGCGCGTTCCTATGGTTTGCGGTTTCGTTGTAATTGAACAAGGGTGGGGTATCTAGCACAAGGAAGACGAATCAAAGGGGCGCCTCGTTGCAAATGCAGTCAGTGTGGGGATTTAATAAACCAATCCCC